>CAUYQV010160331.1:0-16414 GCA_963574575.1 Galagoides demidoff | reverse complement strand
TCATTCTCTTCACCCATCCTCCCCCCTCCAGGCCCTGAACTCAATAGAAGATTACCCACTGGGAAAATAAACAAAGAAAGATGACAACAGGGTGGTGCCTGTGGCTCAAAAGGGTAGGGTGCTGCTCCCATACGCCGGAGGCTGCGGTTTCAAACCCAGCCCCAGCCAAAAAAAGAAAAAAAACAGCAAAAAAAAAAAAGAAAGAAAGCTGATAACAAAAAGATTTATGATAATCAAGGCATTTCCAAATTTAATTTTTCTTTGGACTATACTTTACACATGATATTTCTTTCTGAAATCATTAAATTTCATGCATCAACAACAGTTCCTTTTTGTCTAATTTGAAAATTTGGCTTTGTACAAATTATTGCAATCGTTTTGGGTAGCTCATATGTAGTATGGGTCAGGAGATTTGACTCCAGTAATCTCAGTTTTAGGAGTTTATTCTAAAGAAAATAACTCAAAAGAAAAACATTTTATACACAAAAATGTCTCCTGATAGAAGAATGTGCATGTGAATTGTGGTATGTCCATTTGGTGAGGATGTCACGCGGTCTGGAAGCTGACAGGTGTGAACGCTACACCAAAGAGGGCAAAATGTCTGTTTGGATGAAAAAATCAGGAATATGGAAGAAATCAGAAAAATAACAATGGTACGTTGGTTGAACTGAGAGAAATATGAGTGAAATTATTTATTTTTTAAATTTCTTTAATGTCTTAAGTTCTGTAATCAATAAAAATGTGCCGAAAAAGTTAAAAAACATTAGGTATATCTGGGGAGAAAAGGACAAGAAGGTGATGCAGTCACAGGTTTGGATGTGATAAAAAATGAACTGGCCTTCTCTGGGGGTCCCTGTCCCAAACGATGGTTCTAAGAGACACTTGGTAGAGATTGTAACAATCTCCTTCAAAAGACATAAATACTGTAAAGCTTTGCCATTTATTCACTTGCTATTTTTTTATACAATGTCTCCAGGTCCTTTCCCTGGCTGAGTTCTTCTGGCCGTGTATCCTGTTCATGATTCTGACAGTACTGCGCTTTCAGGAACCTCCCAGACACAGGGACACTTGTAAGTCTCCCTTTTTAATACACTGTTGGATCTGCAAACCTTCAGAAGAAAAAGCTCATGTCTTCTGCTCTTTGCAAACTGAATTCTGAGTGGAACGCATAGATAAGGTTTTCTTACAACAATATCTTAGTATGTGTCCATAAATAATGATTTAGATTTTTTTCTTTCAAGAATTATATTCATAAATGTTTACTCCATTTATGAGTAACAGATAGGTTTAGATAGATTTAGAAACCCTAGCAGATAGGTTTCTTCTTCCAACTAAACTGACACAATGTGGGAGTAAGTATATAAACTATTTATGAGAAATATAAGAAGGAAAAGTGGCGAAGCATTTAGCAGTTTGCCAACAAGGTAATGATGATGATGATGTGAAACTGGTAATGATGGACATGCTGGTGGTGATTGTGATGTAGATGATGATGGTGACAGAGGTGACGATGGTGACCATCATGACAACTACGATGATGATGGCGATCATGATGGTCTTGCATCAATAAGATGTTATTGACAACTCCCCATACTTCGTGGATAGGATTAGACAGGCCATTTTGTTAATCTGGTTTGAAATCTCAACAACTTCATTCCTTGAAAAAGTGATGGCCTATTTTGTTTCTATCAGACTGTGCCGCTTAAAATATATACAATGTTGTTGACTCTGTAAGTGTCACATAAATAAAGAGTATTAAGTATTGAGATTTATCCAACATAGTGTGTCAGTTTTATTTATGTCTTACATACAGAAAAAGGAATAGTCTCACTAGTGAAACTTCATTTAGGAAATGTTGAAAAGTTTTTCAGGGCTCCTACTTTATTAATTAATTTATTCATTCAGCAAATATGGATTGAGTGTATTTTGTGCTTCAGGCCCTGCTGAGGATAAAACTGTGGGTAAAGTATTTGTTCCTGCCTTTACTGAACTCGCTGTAGGACCAGACTCTCACAGATGATGGGAGAACTGCCATGGGGGTGGGGGGGCTGTGCGGAGAGCCTTGGGAGCATGTTGGGGGGTGGGCGAGGCTTCTGCAGAACCCGCAGTGTGCAACTTTGTCAGCATAAGGGCGAGCAGGGGAGGGATGGTCTAGGTAGCGGAGTCAGCATTGGCAAAGGCCCAAAGGGGAAGTAAAAGCAGTTTTGGTGACTAAGAGCAGAGACACGGCTTAGAGAGGCAGCAGGGTCGGGTGCTAAAGGGTGCGAGGTGCTGCCCAGGGTTAGAGAGTCAGCAGGGTCGGGTGGTAAAGGGTGCGGGGTGCTGCCCAGGGCTTAGAGAGTCAGCAGGGTCGGGCAGTAAAGGGTGCGTGCGGGGTGCGGCCCAGGGCTTAGAGTCAGCAGGGTGGTAAAGGGTGTGGGGTGCTGCCCAGGGCACAGCTCTCTCAAGGAGCACAGAGGAGCCATGGAAAGGGTTCAGGCAAGATCTGAATTAGATGAGCATTTAAGGGGTATATTCTAGGGATGCTGGCGGAGCTTGAACTTGGAGTGGGGATAGAGCAGCACTGGAGGATGGAAGGTCAGTTTGTGATCTCTTGAGTAACCCAGGAAGAGATGGATGGGTGTCTGTTGTACAGACAGGAAGAGGCGGACGGGAATGGGCAGTGGCTGGCTGGGTCAGGGGAGAGGGAGGCTTCTGGCTGGGACACTGGGTGCAGCACACTCTCCCCTGCACTGAAGAGGTACAGACTGAGTCAGGGTTGGGAGAGCTTTGCCCAGTGTGGTCATGCTGAATCCAAGGGCTCGTGGGCCCATCGGGCTGAGCAGCCGTGTCAGTCATACCACCTAAGGGGCTGAAACCCCAGGGCGTAGAAGGAGAGCACATTTGAGGACCAGGCAGAAGGGACAGTGGGCAGCCAGAGTGCAGGGGGGGAATATGGAGTCTGTCTGGGAAGCACTTAGAGAAGGCTGTGTGGCAGACTGGCAGATGCCACCGCCACCTGTGTAACACCAAGGCTGACAAGTCCCCAGGGCAATTCAGTCGTGTGGTGGGACACTGAGGACTCAGACTGCAGGGGCCCAGGGAGTGAGGGGAGGTGAGGAAAAGGATATGTGGAAGAAATCCAGGCTTACTTTGCAGAGAAGTGGGCAGAGGGGGAAAGGGAGCTCGCATGGAACCAGGGGCTAATGGGGCTTCCAGCACGGAGAGGAAGCCCCAAGCCGATGCTGTCTGATGTGGAGTTGGGAATTGTTCAGTTGTAGATAAGAGAACATTAAATCTGCAGTGTGGTCCCAGCTCAGTCCTGCCATACGGAAAGAGCAGCTTATCCGCAAATTTTCCATCCATTTCTTGAAGATTTCTCTGCTTTGGATCAGAAGTGCAACCCCTCAAAGATGTAACATATAGAAACACCCCAGAAATATTTCCTAGAGGTTGACACATGTGAGCACTTTTAGGAAAGGGAAGGATTTGCCAGTCTCAGGAACACATTGAAGGTCTATCGTGGCACCCACCAGCTCTGCAGTCATGGGGCATGGGGTGTACCCATTGGGAGCCCCTGCAGTGTAAGGACAGCTGATGTCTCCTGCCTGCCAGAGCTGCTCCCGGACTCCATGAGAAAGCCAGTCCTGTGTGTGTAACCAGCACTGGCCTGGCACAGAGAGGACCCTTCCGGCTGTCTTGGGGCAGCCTGATGTGACCTTGTCAGATCTTTAGTATTGGATGCAAAGTGTGTCCACGGCTACAGTCCTCAATCTCTGACCCACTAAATTCCCCACTGTGGAGATGAGACACAGAAGTCATTCCACTCAGGAGAGATGAGACACAGAAGTCATGCCAGGGAAACGCCCTGTTCATCATTAGCTCAGAGCTGGTTCTGACACCTGAACTTGCCGCCGTGTAGGCTGTATCAGGGTGCTCTGCTCCCGTCCTGGCATGGGGAGAGCTGCTCTCCTTCTTGTGCTGGGCCTGAACAGTACCTTGGAAAAGGTTAAGTGGATTTGAGGGTTTTAGACTGAAGCCTAAAGCGCATATGGATACTTTCACTAGGAATACATAAGCTTCTAAAGCTAAGATTTCTTTATAGAAAAGTGAAATTTCCCATCAAATACCTTGAGAGATTAAAAATAGAAGCTTGAGAAGCTGTATTGGACTATCTTCCTGGGTAAAATACCATTTGTGTTGGTGAAGTTTGGCCTGTGATCCCAGCAGGGGTACAGGAATGGAGTTGAGGCCAGGTGAGCCCCAGCCGCCAGTGTTCCCTTGAGCTACACATGACCATGTGGACAGTGTCAGGCAGGGTTCAACTGCCTTTGGGATCTCACTTCCAGGGACCAGGAAGGGAGCAAGTAAGTGGTCAGGGACCCAGGGAGACCTGGGCAAGTGTGCCTGGTTTCAGATGTGCCCTGGACAGGCATCTCTGGACAGGATGGATGGATGGATGGATGGATGGATGTGGTGGTAAGGTGTGGTGGAACGAGTATTCAACTTGGAGCCATTCTTGGAAGTGTGTGACTTGGGGAAAGGCACATCTGTGGGCCTTAGCGCCCTCATGCTAAGATGGAGATGGTGGAACATTTTAAATTGTGTTCCATGGGATGTCCAAGACCTTTACACTTGCTTATCTGCATTACAAGGTAGCCCAACAGTACCTGGCCAAATCTCTGGTCTTGGAGTCAAGTCATACCCCCAGCTAGTGTCCTCAAAATCTCTGACTTCCATTGTGATGTGTTTCTGAGAAAGATGGGACACATAAGGGCTTCTAGGGAAATGTACCTTTAAAAGCAACTGAGATACAATCCTACATACATTTATCTATTCTAGAGCTCTGGACTGTATGTCTGCTAAGAACTCCATTAGCTAAAAGCCGTTTCATGTATTATCCATCCATCCGTCCATCCATCCATCTATCTATCCACCCTTTAGTGATTGCCTTTTGTGTGTTAAATACTGGGCACAGTGAGTATCCGATTTCTAGGGAGTGAGATTATGTCCCAGACCAAGATAGCCTTGGGGGAAAGGCTTTGTCAGGGTTTCTTTAACTCTAGCAAGTTAGATTAGGAGCTTCCAAGTTGCCTGTAGTCCTCAGCATGCCTGCTGCCCCATGCACCTGGTGATGTGAAGGGTGGACATGGTTGGGGCATGTGTGAACAGCCATTTCTGAAGAGAGACAGCTTGTAGCAAACTTTGTCTTGAAAAGTCTTATTTAGTACAGAAAAACTTTTTTGCGTTGTGTAGTTTTTAGCAACCACATTGAAACATTTAAGATTTCAAGTTGTATTCAACTTAAAATTTTTGCCAAAACTAAAACGTCTTAATTTTTTTTTTTTTTGCAGTTTTTGGCCAGGGCTGGGTTTAAACCTGCCACCTCCGGCATATGGGGCCAGTGCCCTACTCCTTTGAGCCACAGGTGCCGCCCTCTCCTAAGATTTTATATGAAATGGGAAGAAGTATCCATTCTTATCCTTCCTGCCCAAGGCCTGTCTATAGAGAACTGTGTCTGGGGGCTTTTCTACTCCATGAGTGGGGAGGGTAGGGGATCATGTAACTATGGCTACTGAGAGCCTTTCTGCCTTGAAGGGTGTGTGCTGACCCTGGGGAAAAGGTATGAAGTGGTTTTTTTTGTTTGATTTTTTTGAGCCTCATATCCCTTTTAAATTAATAACAGGGTTAATGATATAATAATTTGATGTTATGTATTACAATTACACCTCAACAGGAATTCTATTGCTGGTAGCAGGCATAAAGGCTCATTTCTTTTTCACTTCTTATTCAGGTTACTTGCAACCGCGGGATCTGCCCAGCCAGGGTGTTCTTCCCTTTGTCCAGAGCCTTCTTTGTAACACCGGGTCAAATTGCAGAAACGTCAGCTATGATGGGTTCATGGAGCATCATCTTCGGTAAGAGAAACACCAACATCCTTTTCAGAATTCCAGAAAGCTGGTGCATAGAACAGACATTGTGCTTTTAGTGAAACCTCAATAATTTGGGTCAGGCCAGAAAGCATGAAAAATACAGAGTTTAGAGTTAGACACAAATCAGTTTTATTAAGTTCAGAGTCACATACTAATGGCTCCAACTCGTGGTTAGTATCCAGTAGGCGCTCTCACCACCACTGTTTATACCTCCCAGAGTAATTGCTGATTAGCCAGTGCTATTTGCATATACTGGTTTGTTTTCTGTGGGCTAAAAGTCTGAGTTCCAAATTACTGGCTTAACCAACTTTTCATATTGGTGCCAAGTGCATCCCAAACAAGTATCTTTTGAGCTACCTCTTGGGTTTTTTCCTACTGTGCTATTAGTTGATCAGAATCCCATCGCTGGCTGAGATCAAACAAGCCACCTCTTTATTTTTCATGTAACCATCTAAATGCAGCAGGTGACAGTTACATTGCTCTTCTGATTTCCCTGGTGCTGAGCTATGCCTGCAGGTGCCAAGGGCGTCAGCTGGCTTTGAAAATCAAGAAGAGGCTAGGCGCCTGTGGCTCAAGTGGCTAAGGCTCCAGCCACATACACCTAAGGTGGTGGGTTCGAATCCAGCCCCGGCCCACCAAAACAACAATGAGGGCTGCAATCAAAAAATAGCCGGGTGTTGTGGCAGGCACCTGTGGTCCCAGCTACTTGGGAGGCTGAGGCAGGAGACTCACTTGAGCCCAGGAGTTGGAGGTTGCTGTGAGTTGTGATGCCATGGCACTCTACCCAGGGGGATAGCTTGAGGCTCTGTCTCAAAAAAAGAAAATCAAGAAGAGAGAGAGCAGGGGGGATTTTGTGTGAGGAGTCAGACTGAGGGGTCTTAGTCTGGGAACTTCTTCCAGGTAAAGTTGGGAATGGAAGGAAGTGACTAGTTGATCATGATAATTTGAGTTATTTGGGTTTTACTGATTCTATGCTTACTGGTATTGAATAATCTAAGATATTTAAATATAAAGGAAATGTTGGTATATATAATCATTATCTTTAAGTTTTTAATTCTAAGAGAAAAATTAGAAGTTTCCAGGTAATTTTGGACACGTGGTACAGTATTCATCAATGGAGCTGTTTCAGTTCATTTGGGATACTGTATCAAAATATCATAAGCTGGGTGGCTCATTAAAAACGAGCATTTATTGCTCATATTTCTGGAAGCAGGAAGTCCAAGATCAGGGTGCCTGCGGGGTCCAGGTCTTGTAAGAGCCCTTTTCTTATGGATAGCGCCCTCTAGCCATGTCTTCTCTTGGTGACAGGTGGCAAGGTAGCTCTCGGAGGTCTTTTTCTTATAGATAGCGCCCTCTGGCGGTATCCTCACATGGTGACAGGTGGCAAGGCAGCTCTCTGAGGTCCTTTTCTTACGGATAGCGCCCTCTAGCGGTGTCCTCTCTTGGTGACAGGTGGCAAGGCAGCTTTCTGAGGCTTCTTTTATAAGGACAGTAATGCCATCAGGATGACCTAATCACTTCCCCAGAAGCTCTGTCTCCAAATATCTTAGAGGGGAACATCTATATTCAGACCACAGCAGTTTTTTTGAGAAAGGCCATATAAAACTATAACATAAAGACAACCATTTGAAAACAGTATAAAATTATAGCCCTGAGAAGTTTGATGATCTTTTCTCACGAGTGTGGTGAAAGAACTTTCACAAAACTCTTGTCTTTCTGGAAGCATCAGAAAAACTTGAGACTCAGCATTTTCATTTCAGATCTTTCATCTATTCCTTACTCAGAACAAGAAGTTTAAATAATATCAGAGAGGAAGGAAGATGACTTTGCAGGCAGACAGCCCTGGCTTTCTTACATTTGGTTCTGTGAATCCGTGCAAATTAACTTCTTTGAATCTCAGTTTTCTTACTCACCTACTTCAAGTGTCGTGAATATTAAAGACAAAATATAGAAAACATCTAGCACAATGCCTGGCACAGAGCATTCAATCAATGGAAGTTAATAATAGCAAATTCTTATTATGGTTATAACAATTATAAAATATTATTTGACATCAGGAAATAATCTATATTTTTTCTCCATGTTTTTCCATTTCCACACCCTCATTTCAATGTTTGAAAACCCAGGAATTATAAAAGCAAGTTCTTTAGAGACTCGTAGACTCAATTTTGATAATTTTCCCTACCCTGCAGTGTAGCTTCTATCTGAGTAGCTCCATCCATAACAGCTGAGACTTGGGTCCTCGTTTCTTAAATGGCTTTTCCAATGTGGGCAAACCCCCAAATTATATGCCTTGGGGACCTCATGACTATCAGTGTGCACCTTCCTTCCTCAGCTTCTTCTATAGTGTCACCTACCTTTCCTTTTCATTATCCCCACCCACCCCATCTGCACAGTCCAGGGCTTTCCTGGGCGATAAACACAGACATCTCTACCATGGTCAGTTACCTGCTTGGGGGTGAAACATCATGGCCTCTGCATTCTGAGGAAAGGCAATTCTGACTGGTCCTGGGGTTTAATTCCAAGGCCCTTTCCATGGCTAAGAGGAAAGCTTACTGGCGATGTAAGTGAGCGACAAGAGGCTCATGCACGTCCCTGAGCCTAGAGCCCCTGTCCTCCCTCAGCCACTTCCTTGAGCAGGGAGCTCTGTCTGTTACAGAGTCGCCTGTTCACCTGTGGCACGGAGTGTTTCAGGGCTGGGTCTCTGCCCTAGAGTCCCCTCCATGCCCCGCCTAGCACGCCTCTTTGTGTATTGTTGAGAACTTGGGGGGATTGTATGTGTTCTGTTGATTTTTATTTGTGAATTTCTTTCCCAATAAAACTTACTTTATTTTTATACTGTGTTTCACATTCCAGTTTTATTTAAGGAATTCTTTCCTACCTGAGGTCATAGAGATAATTTCCTACATTACATTTTTAAAGAATTATAGTTTTTCCTTTCACGTGTAGTCTGGCATTTATCTGGGGTTTATGTCTGTGTTCAGTGACGGTAATGATCTAGTGGCATTTTTTTCCCCATTTGAGGAAGCAGTTTATTCAATTCTATTTACTGCCCAGGTTGTCCACTGCCCCTTGGCTTATAGTCCCACCGGGGTATGAATTACGTTTCATATGGGCTGTGTCATTTCTTGGGTCTACAGTTTGTTCTAGTTCCAGCCACTCCTTTGAACGATGCCTCATTTTGAATGTCTTGAGATCTGGTGGAGTAAATATTCCTACCTTCCTCTTCTCTTTTAGGGAAGTCTATTCTTGCATATAAATTTTACAACCTTGTTGTAAAGGTTGAAGGAAAGCACCTGCTGGGATTTTGGTTGGAGTTGCTTTGAGTCCCATGATCATCATTTAATCTACTTAGGTTTTTTTCAGTGTCTTTGAGCATAGCTTTATAGCATTTTACCATGAAAATATGCGTATCTTTTGTTAATGTTTTTGTTCATTACTTTATGTTTTTTGTTGCTATTGCAAATGTATGTTTTTCCTAATTCTTGAAGGAAGATGTTGGTATTTTGATGGGAATTGTATGGAATCTGTTAATCACTTTAGGCAGTAGGGACATTTTAACAACATTGATTCCTTCAATCCATGATCATGGGATGTTTTTCCATTTGTTTATGTCATTTCTGATTTCCTTCTTTAGTGTTGTATAGTTCTCCTTTTGGAGATCTTTCACATCCTTGTCTAAGTATATTCCTAGGTTTTTTTTGTTGGAGTTATAAATGGGATTGAGTTCTCGATCTGATTCTCAGCATGGTTGTTACTGTATAAAAATGGAATTTCTATGCTGAGAATCAAATCCAATCATTTATGGAAATCTAGGAGTCTTTTGGAGTACCCCTTAGGGTTTCCTAGGTATAAGATCATATCACTGGGCTCAGCCCCTGTGCTCAGTGATTAGGGCCTCAGCTACCCAGGCCTGCCAAACAACAATGACAACTACAACCAAAATATAGCTGGGCATCGTGGTGGGCACCTGTAGTCCCTGCTACTTGGGAGGCTGAGGCAAGAGAATCACTTAAGCCCAAGAGTTTGAGGTTGCTGTGAGTTGTGACACGACGGCACTCTACTGAGGTATAATGAGACTCTATCTCAAAAAAAAAAATCACATCCTTGGCAAACTGAGATAGTTTGAATTCCCCTTTTACAATTTGTCCTTCATTTCTTCATTGGATCGCTCTGGCAAAGACTGCCCACACTGTTGGATAGGGGTGGTACAAGTGGACATCCTTGTCTCATTCCAGTCTTTAAGAGAAGGCTTTCAACCTTTCCTCTTTCAGTATAATCCTGGTTGTGGGTTTGTCATACATGTCTTTTATTATTCTGAGGGATGTTCCTTCTATGCCTATAAGGGTTTTTATCTTTAATGGATGCTGGATTTTATTGAATGCTTTTTCTGCATCTACTGAGATGATCATATGGTTTTTGACTTTGATTCTGTTCATGTGGTGAATCATATTCATTGATTTGTGTATGTGGAACCATCCATGAGTCTCTGGGGTGACCCCACTTGATCATGGTGAATTTTTTTTTTTTTGATCTCCTGTTAGATTCAGTGGACCAGTATTCTGTTGAGGATTTTACATGTATGTTGATCAGGGATATTGATCTGTGGTTCTATTTCTTATTGTTGTTGTGTCTTTTCCAGGCTTTGATATCACAGTGATATTTACTTCGTAGAATGAGTCAGGGAGAATTCCTCCTTCTCAATTTTTTTTTGGAGCAGTTTCAGTAGGATGGCTACCAGCTTTTTGTAATTCTGACAGAATGCAAATGTGAATCCATCTGGTCCCAAGATTTTTTTTTGTTGTTGAGAGATTTTTTTTTAATTACTAATTCAATTTCATCACTCATTATTGGTCTGTTCAGGATTTCTATTTTTTTTTTTCCTGATTCAAGCTTGGTGGATTTTATATTTCCAGTAAGTTACTCATTTTCTCTAAATGTTCGTACACATAGAGGCTTTGATAGTAGTCTCAGGTATTCTTTTGTATTTCTGTGATATCAGTTGTAATGCCTCTTTTTTCATTTCTCATTGAGCTTATTTGAATGCTCTTTCTTCTTTTCTTAATTAATTTAGCTCATGGTTTATCAATTTAGTTTACTTTTTCAAAGAAACAAGTTTTTGTTTCATTGATCTTTTGTACTGCGTTTTGGTTTCAAATTTGTTTATCTCTGCTCTTAGGGTTTGGTTTGTTCTTTTTTTTGCAATTTTTGGCTGGGGCCAGGTTTGAACCCATCACCTCTGGTATATGGGGCTGGTGCCCTACTCCTTGAGCCACAGGCACTGCCCGAAAGTTTGGGTTTTTTATTTTTTGCTGGGGCTGGGTTTGAACCAGACAGCTCAGGTATATGGGGCCGGTGCCCTACTCCTTTGAGCCACAGGCAGTGCCCCATGGTTTGTTCTTGTTTTTCTAATTCGTTGGGCAATGATGTTGGTCTGTTAATTTGTGTACTTTTTGATGTAGGCATTTAGTACTATAAACTTCCTTCTGAGTACTGCTTTTTCTATAGCCCAAAGTTTTGATAACCTATGTCATGATTATCATTCATTTTTAAAAAGTTTTTAACTCCAGCCTTGATTGCATCATTGATCTAAAGATGATTCAGCAGCAGGTTGTTTAATTTCCATGTGTGTATGTAGTTTTCACAGTTTCTCTCAGAATAGATTTTAGTGTTATTCCACCATGGTCCAAAAAAATATTTGATATGACTTCAATTTTTGAAAATTTATTGAAACTTGTTTTACAGTTTGCTGTATGGTCTATTTTAGAGAATGTTCAATGTGCTGATGAGAGTAATGTCTATTCTGCAGTTGTGGATTTTATATTTCCAGTAAGTTACTCATTTTCTCTAAATGTTCGTACACATAGAGGCTTTGATAGTAGTCTTTTCTTTTTGTATTCTTTTGTATTTCTGTGATATCAGTTGTAATGCCTCTTTTTTTCATTTCTCATTGAGCTTATTTGAATGCTCTTTCTTCTTTTCTTAATTAATTTAGCTCATGGTTTATCAATTTAGTTTACTTTTTCAAAGAAACAAGTTTTTGTTTCATTGATCTTTTGTACTGCATTTTGGTACATTTATTATGCTCCGTAAATGTCAATTAGGTCTATTCGGTCTAATGTTCAAATTAAATCTAGTGTTTCTTTACTGATTTTCTGTTGTGATGACTTGTCAAGTATTGTCAATGAGATGTTGAAGTTTCTCAATATTTAGTGCATGGTTGTCTGTTTCTTTTCTTAGGTCTAGTAGTATTTGTTTAATGAATCTGGGTGCCTTAATGTTGGGAGCATATGTTTAGAATTTTTACTCTTTTTGTTGAATTGATTCCTTTATCATTACATAATGACCATGTTTGTCTTCTTTTGACTGTTGTTGGCTTAAAGTCTGTTTTATCTAATATCAGTACAGCTACTTGTGCTCACATTTGGTTTTTGTTTGCGTGGAATGTCTTTCCCCCGCCTTTATCTTTAGTCCATGTGTTTCTGCTAGTTAGGTGGGTTTCTTCTAAGCAGCATATGGTTGAATCATGTTTTTAAAAAAATTCATTCCACCAATCTACATCTTTTAAGTAGAGCATTTAATCCATTTACATTCAATGTTAATAATAATAATATGAAAGATTTGTTTCTGTCATAATGTTAATTATTACCTAGTTGCTTTGTAGTCTTATTTGTATAATTATTTTATACGTCTTATACTTTTCTTATTTTCATGAGTTTTTATAATGGCAAGCACCTGTCTTTCGTTTCCATGTTTAGAATTTCCTTGACCATTTCTTATAGGGCCATTCTAGTGGTGACGAATTCCTCAGGGTCTGTTTGTCAAGAAAGACATTATTTCTCCTTCATTTCTGAAACTTATCCTTGTAGGACACACGATCTATGGTTGGCTGACTGTTTTTTTCCCTTTAAGAAGTCTGAAAATATGATTTTAATCTCTTCTGGTTTGTAAAGTTTCAGCTAAATCTACTCTTAGTATGAATAGATTTTCTTTGCAGGTGACTAGATGCTTTTCTCTTGCTGATTTTAGAATTTTTTCCTTCACACTGATCATCTGGTGACTACATTCTTTAGGTTGTCCTTCTTGCAGTGTATTTTCCTAGAGTTCTCTGAGATTCTTTTATCTGGTTGTCTAAATTTCTAGCAAAATTAGGGAAGTTTGGCTCGGCACCTGTAGCTCAAGTGGCTAAGACACCAGCCCCATACACCAGAGCTGGTGGGTTGGAATCTAGCCTGGGCATGCCAAACAACAATGACAATTATGACCAAAAAATAGCCAGGTGTTGTGGGTGGGCGCCTGTGGTCCCAGCTAATTGGGAGGCTGAGGCAAGAGAATCACTTAAGCCTAGGAGTTGGAGATTGTTGTGAGCTGTGACACCACAGCACTCTACACAGGGCAACAGCTTGAGGCTCTGTCTCTCTCAAAAAAAAAAATTAGGGAAGTTCTTTTTTTTTTTTATCATAGGTTTTTGTTTTTCATAGGTTCAGATACTTTGTATAACCCAATATTTCCCCATGGCTTTTTTTTTTTTTAATTCCCTTTTCTTTATTTTTATCTGACTGGATTAATTCAAAAGATCTGTTTTAAGTTCTCCAATCATTTTCTTCTGCTTTGTGTAGTCTATTATTATAGCCTTTCAATTGTATTTTTTAATTCATTTAATGAATTTTTTACTTTCATAAATTGTTTGGTTTTTCCTTTAAAATATCTATCTCTTTGTTAAATTTCTTATTCATGTCCTAAATTGATTTTCTAATTTCTTTGTACTGATATTTAGATTTCTCTTCAATCTCACTGTTCTTCCTTACAACCCAGATTTTGAATTTTTTATCTTGCATTTCAGAATTTTCATTTGGTTAGAATCCATTGCTAGAGAGCATCATACCACATTTTCTTCCTTCTTCTTCTTTTTTTTTTTTTTTGTAGTTTTTGGCCAGGGGTGGGTTTGAACCCACCACCTCTGGCATATGGGGCCAGTGCCCTACTCCTTTGAGCCACAGGCACTGCCCTTTTCTTCCTTTTTTTATGCTGCCAGAATTATGCTGATTTCTTCTCATCTGTAAAAACTATCATTTCTTATCTTTGAATATACTTTCATTTGCTTAGAACTGTTTCTTCCCCACCTTTTGAGTGTGACTCTAAAAAAGAGTCATTTGTCTTTGCTTCTGGGCAATTTTAGGAGCCCAAGAATCTGCATGAGTTCCTTGGTTATAGATAGCATTAGTGAGGTGGTCTTCTCAAATGCTGGTTGTAGTAGTGGTGTACTGGGCGTATGAGTAGGGTCTTGGCCCCATGTAAATATAGAGAAGCAGAGATCTTGTTCCCAAGGATGGTGTACTTGTGTCCCCAGATTTATATTGGTTTATGCAATTCACTTTTCAGGCCAGTAGGTGGTGCTTACAGGTAAGAGAGGGCTGTGACAATATCAGTAGGTACTATGTCTGATCTTTGTTTACCTGGAGAAGCTCTCTGGTATCTCAGTCCAGTGGCCGGACTCTGCTCTTGACCTCAGAGGGGGGTGAGTTGGGTGGAGCTGAAACAGCTTGGCTTACTGTCTTCCAATGGTGGTTGTAAGCAGAAGCCCTGATGTCAGTTGTGGGGAAGTG
The DNA here is from genome assembly GCA_963574575.1 of Galagoides demidoff. Taxonomy (NCBI): domain Eukaryota; kingdom Metazoa; phylum Chordata; class Mammalia; order Primates; family Galagidae; genus Galagoides; species Galagoides demidoff. Next base: position 1,896 of record CAUYQV010160331.1, on the reverse strand, counting down.
GTTAGACTCTGTAAGATTCTCTTGAGTATTGATAGTCTTAATGTGGTGGAAATTATCCCAGGCTCCAAGATTCCCTGCCTAGGACATAAACCACAGCTCACAGGCCACAGCCCTCCCAGTCTGGGCTCAGACCCAGTTCCTGCACCTGCAGCAAGAGCCCACACTCACTTTCTTCTCATTTCCGTGCATGGGATTCCTCCCCACTCAAGATTAGATTGCAAATCTTAGTCGGAGGTCTCTCTCAACCTGTGACTGTTGCCCAAATTACCTGGCAGGTTTCCATGAGGTCCTGTAGGAGTGAGGATCAGGAAGGGGATTAGCATTGGGGTCTGGGAGCCCACACCAACCACGTCCTGATGCTGTTCCTTCTCACAGACTCCTTATCGCTCTGAGTCAAATTCAGCACTGGAGGATCAAGGATTTCCTCCATGAAAATGCCCATCACATAGAGGCTGCCTCTTATGAGGCTGGCAAAAGACTCAGTTGCCAGGGCTGCAGCCCACCAGTCCTTTGAGAGTATTCAAAGTTTCTTTCACTTTTTCTCTTGAGTTCTCAAGTTCCTTCTTGGATAGAAGTTCACAGTGTTAACCTTTATGAACTATCTTGCCCTTTCCAAATGGATGAGGCATCCAAACACAGCTTTTAATTTTCCATCTTTACAATTAAGACTTTTCACTGAGAAATGTGGTGTGTCTGTTTATTTATTCAGCACAGTGATTCAATAACAACCTCACCTGTTGTAGTTAAACATTGGTATGTCCAGGTCCCAAGTCCTTAGACTTATATTTTGTAAAATATAGACATAGTTTCCTACAGATTTGTACCTGAAAAAAACTGTTTTTCCTTTGGCTGCTGGAAATGAATTCTTCCTTTTTCTTTGATAGCTAAGTAGATCCATTGCCTGCAGCTCTTACTTGGAGAAGACCACACAGGTCCAGCAAGGACCTTCTCTTGATCCCCACTTGAACATGATGAAACACACTACTTGGTTCCACCATTTATCCTCCCAACAGCAGGATATAAGAGTTCAAATTCTCCATGCTATAACCAGTACTTACATGCTTGTTCTTTAGATTATGGCCATCCACATGGGTATGAGGTGGGATCTCACTGTGGCTTTGATTCACATTTCCCTAGTGGTTACCGATGTTAGCAATCTTTTTATGTGGATCAGGCATGATGGCTCATGCTGTAATCCCACACTCACTCTGGGAGGCCGAGGCGGGTGGATGGCCTGAGCTCATGGGTTGGAGACCAGCCTGAGCCAGAGTGAGACCCTGTCTCTAAAAACAGCTGGGCGTTGTGGTAGGCACCTGTTGTCCCAGCTACTTGGGAGGCTGAGGGAAGAGAATCGCTTGAGTCCAAGAGTTAGAGGTTGCTGTGAGCTGTGATACCACAACACTCTACTGAGGGTGACAAAGTGAAACTCTACCTCAAAAAAAAAAAAAATAAAAACCCAACCAACCAACCAAATAAACAAACCAGAAACAATCTTTTTATGTGCTTTGTAGTCATTTCTTCTTCGAAAAAATATCTATTCAAATCTTTGCCCATTTTCAATTAGATCATTTGTCCTCTTTATTTTTAAGTTGTAAGAGTCCTTTGCATGTTCTGTGGACAAGTCCTTTATCAGACACATGGTTTGTATATATTTTTTCTAAATTTTGTGGGTTGTCCTTCCACCTCTTGATTATGTTTTTTGAAGCTAAAAGTTTAAAATTTTTTTTTATTAGATCATATTTGTGCACATTAATTCTATCATGGGATACAGTGTGTTGTTTCCATATACAATTTGAAATACTTTCATCCAACTGGCCAACATAGCCATCATGTCATTCTCATAATTGTGGTGTTAAGACATTCATATTTGACATTTAGAAAGCTTCACATGTACCC
>CAUYQV010160330.1:0-21154 GCA_963574575.1 Galagoides demidoff | reverse complement strand
TTTTTTTTTTTTTTTTGAGACAGAGCCTCAAGCTATCCCCCTGGGTAGAGTGCCATGGCATCACAGCTCACAGCAACCTCCAACTCCTGGGCTCAAGCGAGTCTCCTGCCTCTGCCTCCAAAGTAGCTGGGACCACAGGTGCCCGCCACAACACCCCGCCATTTTTTGGTTGCAGCCATCATTGTTGTTTGGCAGGTCCGGGCTGGGGATTTGAACCCACCACCTTAGGTGTACGTGGCTGGCGCCTTAGCCGATTGAGCCACAGGTGCCAAGCCTGGATGGGGAAATCGTAAAAGAAATTATAAACTAGTTCATTTCGTGTGTTTTTATCCTGTTAGTGTTTTATCTTTCTAATTGCCAATTTAAGTTTCTTCTGAAAAGTTATAATTCTTTGTTAGTGAACTAAGTTCAAAGGCAATGCCTTGAAACAGATGAAAAGGAACAATATGTATCTATAGATCCGTTGTGATGGGACAAAATCTCTTTGACCCAAAATATTAGGAAGCAGGAGCAGGGCAGAAAAGACCTAAAAGTATAGGTTTGTGGAAGATAGCGAAGTTCCCAGTCCAGCAGTTCCTTCCTGCCTGGGATGATCTTCACAACACCACCCCCAAATAGAAAGGAAAGTCTGGAATGACACTGAATAGGTAATTCTATCCTGCAACCCGAGTTGAGAAGCACTGATCTAATTGCATCTGGAGCCCTCTGTAAGTTCCACCAGCGCTGTGACATTTCATCACCTCCACTTCCTTTCTGTCCACAGTTACCTTGGAGGGAGAATGGAAGAGAAGAGTTTGCATAAGAATTTTTGGAATTCAGTGATTTCAGTATAACCCACGGTCTTCGTGGCTTAATAGAACAAATATGTGAGTTGATAAAAGATCAGTTGGTCTCATGGATTATAAAACAAAGGTCTTTGAGAAATTTTTGTAATTAAAAGAAACCATCATCTTAGAAAAACAATCATTGGACCTGCTATTATTTTTAGTTTATGAGGTTTTTAAACAATTGGAAGTGAATAATATTAATGGGCAGAAATACTTCCCAATCCTCTCTCTCTCTGATTGCTTAATCTGAATGGAGTTAGGGATAAATGACAATAACCCACAATGCCATAGAGAACCTTTGGGCTTTCAGGGGATTTTCTGTTAAACTCTGGCCAGACACTCACTTTTCTGGGACACTGAAGCAACCTTTCCTGTAAATACGGGCTTCCTTCTTGGGCTGCCAGTTGTTTATGAAGAACTTTCACTTGAAGGTCAAGACTACCTTCTTCTTACCAGGGTCCAAATTAATTAAACTAGTTTGCTTTATGTTTTGTTTTGCTTTAATCAAAGTCTCCTTGTTTTCAAGATGATGGTAAATTATAATTCACCTTAACACCCCCTTAATGGGAGAACTTCTTCTCTGCTAGAACTCTAGAAAGTCTCCTCTCTTCTCTCTCTACCACTTTCCTCCCTTTCCTACCTCCCCAAGTGAGAAGAGGCTGACAGAAAGACATTTATCAAAGTCAGATGTCCACATAACCTGGTCCCTCTTCTCTTCCCCACAGGCTCAGAGATGACATCGGCTTGCCACTTTCCCTTTCTTGTTTGGGGCACAGGGAGGAGGGAGTTCTCTGTTTTTAGTAAGCAAGCAGGAAGCATGTAACCATTCTCTCCGCTGTACAAGGACTGAAGACTGTCTTACATTTCAATTTCCTTTCTCTTTGATATAACTTTTATAAATTATCTTGGGAACGGAATGTTCTAGGTCTTTCTGTTTCATTCCCTCTTAGTAAAAGTGTATCATCCTGGGTTTCCAAATGAATAAATTATTGTCAAGTGACAAAAGGCCAGGAAGATCCCCCAGGCAGATACCTCACAGCTTACTCAGACACAGTCTCTATAGGCCCTGACATTTTGGAGTTTTTTAATACTTTTTTTTTTCTTTGGTAGAGCCCCTCTCATAAGTTTGGTGGTGTACTTCCTGTTTGGGATGAGTTCATAAGAGATGTGTACATTATAAGAATTGGGTGGTTCCTGCATCTGCAAATAAGGCCAACCGCATCCAGACTCCCCTCCCGACCCACTGTGGGTTGAGCACTGGGGATGCAAGGAAGCCTTGCTGCTCAGCCAGCTCTGCCCTCTGTGCTGGGCCTCAGCGCCTAGGTCCTCATTCCGCTGTTGGTGATTTTGTCTCCGCTTGTCCAGAACCCCAATCCCTTCACTCTTCCCTGTCCCAGGCCTCCTCTATTAATTTAAATATTGATCCCTATTGCCTGCTTTCCCCGAACTTTAAGCCAGAAGTTTAGTCTGGTGGCAGGTATGTGTCCTGGGGTGGGGGTGGGTGGTCATGGTGGGACCCATTACTCTCTTTAGCATATGCCCCCAATGGAACACTCACTTCAACAATTTCTCATATGTTAACATGACAGTTGTTAGGACCCACAGAAAAACCTTTAAAGAAATGAAATACGGGATTACACATGGTGATGAGACTAGGAATTGCACAGAGAAGGTAGTTGAAAGTCCAGGCCACGCATCCTTTCTGCATCCACCTTCATCCCATGAGCCACCAGGCTGAACCCAGGGTGGTTAGAGCAAGCACAAGTCCCTGCTCGGAAGTCCTTTCCCTCCTGGTCATGGCATTATCTCCCTGCACTTGTCTGCTTTGTGTCATCCTCTCTGACCTCGCCCTCTCCTCCCCAGGGACTCACACTATGTGCCATGAGCCACATGCTAGCCACAGCCCTCCTCTTGCTCCCCTCATCCTTTTGTCACACAACTTATAAATCACATTCGTTCCTCCCAAGTGGTCTACAGTCTGGCTGGGGACCTCCATACGCAGCACTTCAAACAAGCAGAGAGGGAGGGATGGCAAAGAAAGGCCTTTGGCCCTGACTGCTTCTTCACAAAGGGCCAAAGTAAGTGGGAATTGTGGATTTTTAGCCTGATCTCCTATTGAGGTATTACATGCAACCACAGAAATACTGACAGGACTGGTAGACAAACACATTCATTGTAAGACTTTACACCTTAATCTCATCACTGTAGTGACTTCCATCGTGCACTAGGAATTCTTATTTTTACAATTTGTAGTTGAGATGACTAGAGCTTTTGTGCTTTAATATAGTTTATATCAATGGCATATCATGAATTGTAAATAATATGTAATTAAATGGTAAGTCTATTTTGGTGTTTCGTCATTTCTGTAATATGCCAGAGACTTGAAGAAAAAGAAATTCCCCAGAATTCCGTCTTTCTTTCTAGAAGAACTCAAATGACTTCCCCACGATGATCTTGGCTTTCGCACCCTCTCTTCTACTTCCCATACCTGACCAGACTGGTTCAGAAAAATGAGCAGACTATTCCCTGAAATTCCTTTTTTCTTCACTGCCACACAAGGAAAGAAGAAGAGTTGTCTTGGGCCACATTAAATACACAAACACTAGGTAAAGCTGATGATGAAAACAAAAAAAGGTCCGTGTATAATTATTGCAATATCTGACACCTCAGATAAGCAGGACAGTCCTCACACAATCCACATGTGGTTTGTGGCCGCAGACTGGACACCCCTACAAGCATAGGACAATATCTGATGGGCACTGTTGTGGCTGGAGCTCGAAGTTAGCTGGGACTGGTGCAGCACAAGATAACATTTTGGGAGGGACGGATTACACCAGAGCGTTTCACCTTTCGGCCTCTTGCACAAAAAGAATGCAGTAATTCCTCACCGTTGAGGATTTGCGTAACCTCAAGGGAGCTGGTGCCTCTGCTTCACTTGCCAGGTACTCACTGTCCTCACTAATGCATCACCACCTTGCTCAGCCAGCTGGAGGAGTCTGACCAGGTGCAGGAAGGAGGCGCTCAGGGTCACCGTTCTCTATCCTCACTCCCCCTCCCACCCCCACCCCCACGTCTTTCTTTCCAGAAGAACTCAAATGAATTCCCCACGATGATCTTGGCTTTTGTACTCTCTTCTCCTCGTCTTCCTGTACCTGATCAGACTTGTGCAGAAGCATGAGCTGATTATTCTAACCAGGGACTTTTAGAAAAGAAAATCCTGCAAACACTGTGGGCATTTGATCTGCATGTTTACATTATGTAAGAAGGAATTTATAGGTACATTTAAAAAACTGTCCTTAATTGTGAGAGATTCAAAGGAGAAAAAGTTACAAAGAGTAATACAGCAAATGTTTCATTTGGACATTCTGAATTTAATCAAAGGTTACCTAGTTTGGTTCATCAGCTCAATTTCTTCTTTATTTATTTAAGAAATTCATTTCAGATATAGGTCAATCTCCTTTGAACCCGGTCCCCAGGAGTATTCTCTCCCTACCCCCTATCACACCCCCTTCTAGTGGGTCTGAAGCATTGTCTGTTTTTTTCCAGTCTGTTCCGCATTAGATTTCCATTGATCTAAATGTAGTTCTTATATGGCTTCCTATAGATTTATATGTGTATACATATATTTATATACACATCTACATGCCTATGTATTTTAATGCTACGAACATGTAAAAGATAAGCATAAAAACATATGTAATACTGTTTTCTTCTGTGTACAGCTAATATACAGAAGTATGATAATACTGTATGGATCAATCTCTATCTTGCTTTTCCTTTTAGCTTCTTCTTGATATCTATTTATATTAATATTCATAAAGTTAAGATCTATTAAACTGCCAAGGAGCACTGAATTTCATGGATGGTATACATTTGATCTGTCCATTCCCTTACTGATGGGCACTAAGGTTTTTCCACTTATATTTTACCCATAGAGCTTCTGTGAATGTCTTTGATGTCTCTCTTTTTTACAATATATGGTTCTTCCAGGCTGGGTGCTGAGACATAGAATTAATGGATGGCAGGTTATGTAGATTTCCAATTCTACTAGATACCACCAGGTTATTCTCCAAAAGTTCACACCAGCTTATGCTCTCATGAGCGGAGGACCTTTTTCCCTACCTTTTGACCTACAGTGATATTTTTAGTATTTGAAGTTTTGCTATTTTGTTATTTTAATCTATATTTTCCTAATATTAATGAGTATGGGTGTCATTTCATGAATTCATTAGCCTTTCTGTGAATTGTCTGTTTATATATTTTAGTTTTTTTCTATCGATTTGTCCAATTAATTTGTAAGAGCTCTCTATATATGATTTACGTATTAATTCTTTGCTAATTATTGTACTGAAAAGACTTTTCCCAGTCATATGTTTTTCTTTCAACTTTGTTCCGAGTGTCTTTAACTATAGAGGTTTACATTTAAATGTGCTCCAATTTATTATATATTTTTGTTTTGTTTCATTAAGAAATATGTAACTGTTACTTTTCCTACTCAAAAATTGACTTAGTTATTCATCACTTGACTCTTTTATGTAAATTCTGTTTGTTTTTTAGAAATAGGATCTCATTCACTGTGTTGCTCAGGCTGGTCTTGAACTTTGGCCCTCAAGTGAGCCTCTGAAAATCCTTAGATTACATGTATGAGCCATCACATCTGGACCTCTTTTGTATGAATTTTGGACTTAGGTCATCAAGTTTGCTGAAAAATCATTTTATAATTTGTATTAAAATTTATTGAACTTATAGATTAATGTGAAAAGATATTTTTATAACACTGTCCTTTCATCCTTGAGCATAATCTTTATTTATTCATGTTTTCTTAATATGTCCCTTAACAAAGTTTATTAATTGCTCTATAAAAATCTAAATGTTAAAAATGAACTTCTTGACATTTGATAATTTGTCTGCTCTTGGAAAGGAGTTGGTATCAAGAAATACTATTGGCAGCGCCTGTGGCTCAGTGGGTAGGGCGCCAGCCACATGTACCAGGGCTGGCGGGTTTGAGCACGGTCCAGGCCAACTAAACAACAATGACAACTGCAACAACAACAAAAATAGCTGGGTGTTGTAGTGAGCACCTGTAGTCCCAGCTACTAGGGAGGCTGAGGCAGAAGAATCACTTGAGCCCAGGAGTTTAGGGTTGCTGTGAGTTGTGATGCCACAGCACTCTACCAAAGGTGACATAGTAAAACTCTGTCTCAAAAAAAAAAAACAAAACAGAAATACTATTGATTTCTTTCACGATGACCTTCTATCCCATTCACCAAGGACATTTTCTGATTTATCTTATTCATGAAATTAGTTACTCCTTCTAGTCCTGGATTTTGATCAGATTATCATGTTATCTGCCAATACTGACAATTTTGCCTCTGCCTTTCAAAAATTGATAATGTGGTTAACTTTTAAATTTCTAAACCATGACATATTGAATAATGTTTAGTTTAACTGAAACATTCTTTGAATTTATACAGTCTATTTTTTGTATTAGCTATAATTCTAGGACAGTAGTGAAGAGTTGTGGTCTCCTGACTTTAATGGAAATAGTTTTAAAGTTTTATCATTAGATATATTTGCTGAAGGATTTTTAAAAATAGTCTTCTCTTTTTAAGAATTTTTTCCCTAATTTGTAATAACCTTTCTTTTCATGAATAAGTGTGTTTTATAGGATGCTTTTATCTGTGAACTCTGAAATTATGATTTAAAAAATCTTTAATGTAATAAACAATATTGATAGTACCTACATTTTTGCTACTGATCATTATTTCTGGAATATGTACTACTTCATCTTCATTAGCACATTTTAGACTCAATTGTCTATAATTTGTTTAGAAAGTTTGCATCTATTTTATTCGTTTACTTATTTACAAGATCACTTAAACATTTTTGTTTAATTTTGCTACTTTAACTTATGTGTTAAGAAACTGAGAACATAAAGTATCATTTCTCAAAGGAGAGCTTCTCTGAATCCCAGCCTAAATTGTATCCCTTTGCTACTCATCTCACGGTACCCTGTATTGTAATCTGTGAAGTGGTTTATAAATTAAGTCATCCACCAGGGTTTAAATTTTATAACAGCAAGGAAATACTGCAATTCATGCCTATAATCCTAGGGCCTATTCTGTGTTTAGTATAAGGGATTTCAAAAACTTCATGGAAAAATGGAATTAGAAGTTAAAAAGGCGGCACCTGTGTCTCAGTCAGCAGGGCGCTGGCCACATACACCGAGGGTGGTGGGTTTGAATTTGGCCCAGGCCTGCCAAGCGACAATGACAACGGCAGGCAAAAAATAGATGGGTGTTGTGGCGGGTGCCTGTAGTCACGGCTGCTTGGGAGGCTGAGGAAGGAGAATTGCTTGAGCCCAAGAGTTTGAGGTTGCTGTGAGCTGTGGTGCTATGGCACTCTACCCAGGGCAACAGCTTGAGACTCTGTCTTAAATAAATACATAAAAAGATAAAAAGATCTGGGACAAATAGGTGACAGCCAAACAAAAAAGGTAAAAAGAAAAATATAAACTTTATTTCACAACATATGCTCCATGAAGGACAAGGCACTTTTGTAAGCAATAATGGCAGCCATTTAGACCATCCCTAAAGAACTGTGGGTCCTAGGAATTCAACCACGTCAATGCAGTTGGTTTTGCATTATTATATGAAGACAAATGGGTGCCCATAGCAAGATCTCATCTCTACCAAAAACAGAAAAATTATTCAGGCGTGGTGTCTAAACTACTTGGGAGTCTGAGGCATGACGATTGCTTGAGCCCAGGAGTTTGAGGTTGCTGTGAGCCGTGAACATGCCAGTGCACTCTAACCTGGGCAACAGAGCAAGACCCTGAGTGAAACAAACAAACAAAAACTGGGAGTTTTCTCACATTAGAAACTAATACTATTCACACGAATGTACCATACAGAAGGTATTTTCTTATAGTTTTCATCCATGAAAAAATGTACAGTCATAGACCTCAGCATATCCTCCAAACCAAAGCCCCACTTGGCAACTGACGCTCACCCAAGAGTTGTCAAACACTGACTTTTCAAGGCCAAAGACCAGGTTGACTAGGGAACTCCAGATCCCTGGGGATTTCCAGAGTCAAATAGAGGGAGACAGTTGGATTTCCACAACCCAGTCAGTTGGAAGGACCCAGGAATTCTGTAAGAGTGGACAGTTCCTGTTTTTCTGATTCTCCTCCTCCACCAAAAGTTCCTAATTTTCAATACAGTTCTTAAAGTTTAGGGGAGTTCCAAACAGAGCGTTTGCCAGCTGACTAAGGCAATCTCATTCATTGCCACAATCACATCTTTTTTTTTTTTTTTCTTAAGACAGAGTCTTATTCTGTCACCCCGGGCAGAATGCCATGGCATCCTAGCTCACGGCAACCTCAAATTCCTGGGCTCAGGTGATACTCTTGTCTTAGACTAGAGACACACGCCAAAACATTTTTCTATTTCAGTAGAGATGGGGGCAGAGGGTGTCTGACTCTTGCTCAGGCTGGCCCCAAACTCAAGTAATCCATTAGCCATGGTCTTCCAGAGTGCTAGGATTATAGGCGTGAGCCACCACCCCCAGCCCATCAGTTAAATTACACCTTAAAAAGAATGTTCTAGGAAATTTCAAAGCATTTTTTTCCTGATATCCTAAAAGTATGCATCTCATAAACAAGAAAAGAAACAGCCACATTTTGTCTATAGTGACATTTAAAAGTAAATTAATTTTACTTTACTGTATTTATATTCAAAAATAACAAGCCGAGTGGGCCCAGTGGCTCTCATCTGTAGTCCCAGCTACTCAGGAGGCTGAGGCAGGAGGATTACTTTAGCCCAGGCAAAGCTGCAGTGAACTATGTTTATGTCAGTGCACTCCAGCCTAGGTGACAGCCTGTCTCTAAAACAACAACAACAACAATAATAATAATAATGTGAGATACGTGCTTGTTCCTTTGCACCTATTATTAGGCTACCAACAGTGATATCCTAATCAACGCACTGCTAAAATAGCTCCATGTTCAAAATTTGTCAGTTTTACAACTTACAATTTATAATCAAATCCTCAATAAGTTGAGATTCAAAGAATAATTTTTTAATGAACAAATGTACTTTGTTCATAGACAAAAATAGAATTTGGGCCAGGTATGGGAGCTCATGCCTGTAATCCCAATAGTTTGGGAAGCCAAGATGGGAGGATCTCTTGAGGCGAGGAGTTTGAGACCAGACTAGGAAACATAGCAAGACTCTATGTCTAGAAAAAAAAAAAGAAAATTAGCCAGGTATGGTGATGTATCCCTGTGGTGCTAACTGCTTGGAAGGCTGACCCAGAACGATCATTTGAACCTGAGAGTGGGAAGTTTCAGTGAACTGACACCACTGCAGTTTAGTGTGGGAGACAGAGCTGGACCTCTTCTCACAAAAACCGAAAACAATTCACCCTCTGAATTACAACACGTAGAGGACTTAGATATGCTGAAAACTATTCCAGGTGCTATAAAAAATCTATTCCCTGCCATCGGGGAATTTAGAGACCAGGAAGGGAATGAGTAGTTTTACACCGTGTCATGTTGGCTAAACTGAAACCATGTTTCTCGGAAGTTCCTTTCCTGTGTGATTCTGGTGTAGTGTCAACCACAAGGAACTGCAGTGTGGGGTTTGGAAGGTGGGGGGAAGGGAAGCGGCAGCTCTGAAAGTCAGCTTTGGGTGCCAGGTGCTGCTGCAGCTCAGCTGTACTGTCACTGATCTGGGGGTTCATTTTGTGGGTGACAGGCAGCAGCCCTTGCAGCGCCAACCTGGTCTCTTTTTTCAGCTCTCTGAGTTCCAGGCCAGACGTGTGTATCTCCACAAAGAAGACTGATGGCTTCTTTTGCATATTTCCTACGTTTGAAGGTGATGAGAGATAGACGTGGGTCCCAGTCTGTCCTCATGTGTTTTTGCTTGCCCTTGGTCTCTTAGTTTCACGTCCAGGATTCCTTCCTGATCAGCAGTCCTGCTGACCCACGCAGAACTCAGGCTCGGCATCATGGGCACACCATTGCCCTCCACAGATTTCTCCACCAGCACTGACAGTTGCATACAGTCTAATCCCTATAATAAGTCTCTTGATATTAATCAGGGTGATTACTTCTCTGATCAAATCTGACTGACACAAGGAGAGAGACATTGATCAAAGAATCATACAGCAAACTATGCAATCACCCATGGTGTTAAGATATCTGAAGGAAGAGTACAAGCTTTGATGAAACTATATCAATGCAGTGTGTTAATTTAGGTCAGGAATAGGGGTATTAAGGAAGACCCCTCAGAAGGAGTAATGTTGTAGCTGAGACCTGGAGTTCAAGTAGACAAGAGCTAGGGCAAGAGCAAGACAGGAACAGCGGCTGAGGGCCTGCCCTGCTGGGGAGGTGAGAGGAGCAGAGCAAGTGGGACAGGGGCAGTGGGGGTGGGGGAGGAAGGAGGCACCCAGGGCAGACAAGGGCCAGGCCCCCAGGGCCCTGTGTGCCAGTTCAAGGTCTCAAGGCTTTGATTAAGGGGGCTATTACAGAAACATATTTCTGTTTTTAAAAGATTATTCTGGTTGCTATATTAAAAAATGATCATTTATGTATTTGAAAATAATTATATGGTCCTTGAGAATTAAGCATGTTCTATAATAGAATTCAAAACTTAGCACTTCTCCACTTCTTGAAATTGAAATTACATGTCATAAACTCACTATACGCAGGAAAAGAAAGACTTGTCCCCAGGGTACCCAAAGGCCTCAGCATAGGATGTGTGAGGGTGGTGGCTTAATTGTCATTCTTGATGAATCATCTTGTAGTATCAGACACACTTGTCACCTTCACACTGTGGCAAAGCCTGAGACTTTGAAACAAGGAAGGAAAACTACAATTTCAAGGTCATGACTGCAATAGTGAATTAGAAAGAGAAGACTGTCTGAACCCAGCTTTAAAAACATCAGGTCCCATTGTGACGTAGAGTTGCTCTCATAAGCCACTGACACTGTCTCTTCCATCGTATCTTGAGTCAGCCACTGGATGATGACAGTTCCTGCAAAACACCTGTCATTCTAGCAATGCAGATGTTTTTCACCACCTCCGTTACACTCCAGACTTTTTGTTATACATTTTTATTCTTTCTCAGGAAGGAGGTTTAGGGCCATAATTCATTAGTATCAAATTGGAGAACTATTTTTCAAAATGACTCCTTGCTAGTTTAAGCAGCCCCAAACTGAATTGCATAAAAGATAACAACCGTGCTGGTGGTGATGGTGATACCAGAATTTCGTCTTCTCTCCTGGTTGGCTCACCAAATCTGATACCAGAGTTTTAGGGTTTTGGTCTCCACGATTTGAAGAATAAATCCACGGACCACAGATCAGTAGTAAGACAGAATTTATTTATAGAAAAGAATACAAAAACACTAAAGTTCCTGGTAGGGAGAGAAAACCCAAGTTTGGATAGAAAAGCTCTCTCTGTTTTCTCTCCCCCTTTCCCTCCATCTAGGGGTATATATAGGTGCACCGGTTCCTTCTATATGAGACCAGGAAATGAATGGACACAGTCCCTTCCACTGGGGCAAGGTGAATGAATGCATTAATGAATGGACAAAGTCTCTTGCAAGGATAATAAATGGACACAGTCCATTCACCAAATTGAGGCCTAGGAAACTTACATGAAACCGACCTGGGCATGGGAAATGGGGGTTTCCTATTTGGTCATAAGTGCAAAGGGAAGGAGACACCAAGGCGCTGGTGTCTCCCCAGCAGTTGTCCGGTCCCTTTGGCTATTGCAGCCTCCAGTGGGGGGGTGAGTCCCCCTCCCCCTTGCCTATCTGCCGGCTGCCAAGGCACCAACACCTCCAAGGCGGAGGCAGCAGGTCCTCCAGCTCAGCTGGGCTGAGCTAGCTGGGGTGCCACCTGTCCTGTATCAACGATGATGATGACAGTGATGGAATCTGGAAGTGGTTAGAGAAGGCTGGCGTAAGAAGAGTGTTAAGAGTGAAAAGGCTTAAGGAAAACACGAGTATGGGTTTGCCTTGTTTTGTTTTTTCCTGAGGAAAGAAAACTTATTAGTTAGGAAGGTCCGATGAAGACTGAAAAATAAAGAGATGAGAAGAAAATTATTGTCATTGATCAGATGAGTAAAGGGTGTGAAACTGCAAACGGAAAGGAGGCAGCTGCAAGCGCCTTCCAGGAAGTGAGGCGACTTGTGACTCAGAGTCTGACAGACGTGAGTGGTGTGAGAGGATCTCAGCGACAGTGATAAGGTTGACACTGACGAGAAATGTAGAGATGGTTTTAATTCTTTAAAAAAATGTTCTAACTTAATAGCTAGCACTAGTAAAGAAGGCGGTAACTCCAGGTCTTTCCTGCAAGTTCATAGAAGTGAGACTCATTTAAAATGTAACAAAATTTCTATTTTCTTTAGGCTTTGAGATGCAGTCAAACTAATTCAGCCTAGAGACTCTTGAGACCTCAGATATCTGAGAAGGAAAAGAGGGCTTTGTTTCCTGAATAGCACAACACAGCGACATAGTCCTCAAGCCAGAATAGAAGTGGCATTTCATTGGCTTCGACCTTTCTCTTTCCATTAAATTTGTGGCTTTGTTTTAATTAATATAGAGGAAAAATATTTCAGAATGGACTTATGATAATAACATGATCTCTAGCTTCATTCTTTGTCTTCACTTGCTCTTAAATGCAATTCTATCTGAGACAAATAGTATTATAAGAAGGTGATCACACACTTGAGTCTTATTCTCTCTATTCAGATTATGTCTTTAGTAGTCACTGTAACTTGGTTTCCCCTGAAGGCACATGTTCTGGGGGAGGAAAGGGAACGAGAGGAAGCCGGTATTTTCTGCCAGCCCCTACCTCCCTCCACTCAGTCCCTCCCCTGTCTAGCCCCTCTTGGAATTCTCACTGACCTGCCTGGGCCCTTCTTTGCTCATGAACGTTTTACGTGGGAGAAAAGATTCCATTATTTCTGTGGTTGGCAAGGGAAAAGTAACAATTATTATCTGTGATGAGAAACTACTGAGAAGGGGGAGCTGTGAACATTCCATTACTTCACTTCCCGTAATAAAAGGTTGAGAAGCTGGGGCCACAAGTTATGTTCTCAAACCAAGAAGCACATTGCGCTGTAGTTTGTTTGGACTCAGTCAGGAAGGGGTTGTGGCTCCAAGTTTGGGGCCGGGAGGGGCTGGTGGATTGTTCCCTGCCGTACCTGCTCTGATCCCAGAGAGCTCCGAAAAAGGGACATTACAGGCCCTCCCAGTGATAGCCATCTGTGTTCTTTTTCTTTGTTTTTCAACTCTAAAAACAATGATTAGTTTCAGCTTTAATTTCTTGCAATGCTTCCACAGGTGTTCAAACTTCTAAATATCAAAACATCATCAAGCTTCAATTTGCCAATCCCACCTTTCTCCCTTCAGCTGATAAATACGCAAATCACTACGTTGCTTTAAAAACTTTTTTATCTTTGGAAAGACCAGAACTATAGTAAATTTGGGAAATTCTTGATGAAGAATATCTGAAGATTGAGGGTTTAGTGGGTACAAAGCTTCAGTCTGGGGTGAGGAAACCGCTCTGGAGGTGAATAGCAGATGGTTACATAACAATGAACACACGTAATGCCACTAACTCATACCGCATTTAAAAAGCATTAAACTGATAAATTTTTGTTATGGGTATTTTAGCACAATTTTTAAAAGTCCAGCTGTGGTTTCCTTGGTGCAGGAGTGTACGTGGGACAGGCCTGGCATGGCTCCATTTTGCTCTCGTGACAGTCTGTTCAGTAATTATTAATTCACCTTTGTTTTATTTCAGAATATAATTGTGTTATATTTCCAATAAAAAAGGTTAATTGAAAAGTTTTATAAAGAAGACTATCCCAACCAGTGAGAAATATGAGGCCTTGGAAAATCTTCCTCTGCTTTGGGCCTCATTTTTTATTTCTAACATAAAATAAATGAGTCTAAATGATCTCAGAAGCTGTTGAAGAGCTAACATACTATAATTGTATAAAATAACTGTGAATAAAATAAACATGAAAAGCATAACTTATTTAGGCTTTGTTTCCCTTCAGAAAAAATGAAAAATCAAGGGGAAAAAAAAACTCTGTCCCCTCCTATTTATTTCTTCCTTGATACCACCTTCTTCTCCCACCCTTTAGGCAAGAAAACGCATTGACTAATCTGAAGAAGCATGGAGTTCTCTAAAACACAGGATGCATAAGGGCTGGGCATGGTGGCTCGAGTCTATAATCCTAGCACTCTGGGAGGCCAAAGCATGAGGATCACGTGAACTTGAAAGTTTGAGACCAACCTGAGCAAGAGCAAGACACCTCTCTGTCTCCACCATTTCTGGTCTCACTACTGAAAATAGAAAAATTAGCTGGGTGCTGTAGCTGGTCCCTGTAGTTCCAGATACACAGGAGGCTGAGGCAAGAGGATTGTTTGAGCCCAGGAATTTGAGGTTTAGTGGGTGCAAAGCTTCAGTCTGTGGTGCTTACCACAGCACCAGGTCCAGGGCAACAGAGTAAGACACTGTCTCCGAAATAAAAAAAAAAAAAACTAGCATAAGTAAAGTTGTCTAAAATACAAAAAATAAAGAGAGGGGAATATTTTTCACTTAATAAAAGGTAGCATGGAAAAGAAAGGTCTACACGGGGTTACCAGGGCAGAGAGGGAGCTGGTCTGAGCTAGAGTGATGGGAAAGGCCTTGACCTCCAGTGCTACCAGGAATAGGTACTGGGGCTGGCAATGTTTGCCCTCATGGCCCTCAAATGAGGATTTCCAGTGCTAGCTTTGTGACCACCTAAAACCATGCTCCTCCCTGTAAGTCTGTATTCATCCAAAAAATCTTGATGGGTTTCTATACCTAAGTGATGCCTTTCTTATGATGTTTCCAGTTTCCAAAAATCCTAGTCACCCTTTGAAGTCCACCTGGTCTTGGCTATCCTAGAAGGTACAGTGAGTGTCACCCCTACTCTGCAGAAACCACACGGCACTGCTCTCCTCCGAGTCTCCTCCTCCTCCTCTGTCCCCTCCTATTTATTTCTTCCTTGATTCCACCTTCTTCTCCCACCTCTGAACTTCCTAGAACACCCACTGTCCTAGAAGCTCATTCAGAAATAGACCATCTATTAGGGCTTTCACTAAAAAAGGATTGGCAAGTTAGCATGCAGTCCAGTCACTGTTTTTATATCTGAAGTTTTACTGGAGCACAGCAATACTTTTTCATTCACATTTTGCCTACAGCTGCAGTTGTGCCTCAGTGCCAGAATTGAGTCATTGTGACACAGACCTTGTGGCCACAAAGCTTAAAATATTGATGATCTGGCCCCTTATAGAAAAAGTTCACCAACACTTTCTCTAATGATTAAGATCTTATTATTTCTTTTGCACCATTCTTTTATTAAGTCTTTGTTTTGCTTCTTCAATGTGACGACAAGAACCACATCTAATGTGCCTTAGTGCCCATTTATAGCTGACCTCACACCCTCACACTGTGTAGGGTCTCAGCAAACACTCAGTGATAGAGGGATAGGGAGGGATTGCAAAACTACCAGTTCTTTGGTTGTTGTGGAAATAAAATGATGAGGTGGAACAGTGCTTCTCCTAACTTGCACCTTGGCATGGCTGACTCTTGCCTTTCCAGCCTCCCATCGTATCAGGGCTCCAAGGGCTTGGGCTTCGCATTCTGGCTCTACGTTTCATCAGCTATGTGATTCTTTTTCTTTTTCTTTTTTTTTTTTCTGAGACAGAGCCTCAAGTTATCCCCCATGGGTAGAGTGCTGTGGCATCACAGCTCACAGCAACTTCCAACTCCTGGGCTCAAGCGAGTCTCCTGCCTCCGCCTCCCAAGTAGCTGGGACCACAGGCGCCCACCACAACGCCCGACCATTTTTTGGTTGCAGCCATCATTGTTGTTTGGCGGGCCCGGGCAGGGGATTCGAACTCATCTCCTTAGGTGTATGTGGCTGGCGCCCTAGCCGATTGAGCCACAGGCACCGAGCCCAGCTATGTGATCTTAAATAAGCTCCTCAAGATTTCCAGGATTCACTTCTTTATGCATCAGATATGATGATACACGTGATAACAATAGTACTACTTTATCATAGGGTTGCTGAGATGATTTTAAAATAAAACAGTGTATTTTAAGTGTTAGAGATGCTTTCTGGGACATAATGAATGATGAAAAAAATAATTGAAATTTGATGGCCCTATTGTGATTTTATCTTGTCCCCTTCCCTCTTCCTTTATCTGTCCAATCCAAATTCCTTTTAAATAGATATGTTTTCTCTATATTTCCTGTGTTTTGAATTCTAGAGTTAGAAAGTTGGAGTTCTTTTGGCAGCAAAGGGAGGGTGGCAATGTACACATGGATTTCCGTTAACTCAGTTTGTCGGAATTCTCTTGCCATCCACAGAAAAGGAACAAATGTTTTCACCTGGTGATTTATTCTGTGGCTCGATAAAGTAAATGAGTGGTTATTAAAAAATAGTAGCCACCTAGGGAATGAGTGAGGTAGGGCCACTTAGAAGATAAATAGCATATTTTGTGCTCAATTCCTTAGAAAATACAGGAACAACAAAGCTAAAAGAAACAATAAGAGAAAACTTGAAGGCAAATTAAGTCCCTGAAGGCCAAGGCAATGGGAAAAGTCAGTGGAGTAGTAATTCACTACAGTGGTAGCATTATTTGAGAAGTTGAGCACTTCCTCAACAACAATCTATCAAGCACCTCTGTGTGCCAGGTTTGTTTTAGATGCTGGGCATATGTCAGCAAAAAAAAACCAGATAAAAATTCTTTCCCCTATGGATATAATTCTAGTGAGAAAGGAAAGAAAGAAAGAAGGAAAGAAGGAAAGAAGGAAGGAAAGAAAAAGAAAGAAAGAAAGAAAGAAAGAAAGAAAGAAAGAAAGAAAGAAAGAAAGAAAGAAAGAAAAGGAAAGGAAAGGAAGGAAAGAAAGAAGGAAAGAAATTTTATAGAATTAGAAGGTAATAAATGCTATGGAAGAAAAAAAGTAGGATAAGAAGGATCAGAATAAGAAAAGAGGATAGGATGTTTGTGTTCTAAAATAGGATGATCAGGGGACATTTGAACAAAGATATGAGCAATCTGGAGGAAAAACAATGACAAGTAGAGGAAACACACTATGTAAATGTCCCGAGGCTGAAGCATGTCTGGCTTACACAAGGAGCAATAAGAGGCCAGTGTACTCACATCAAAAAGTCCCAAAATTGCAGATGCTGGTGTGGCTGTGGAGAGAAGGGAGCACTTTTACATTGCTGGTAGAACTGTGAACTAATACAGCCTCTATGCCAAGAAGTATGGAGAACCCTCAAAGAGCTAAAAGTAGACTTCCCATTTGATCCCACAATCCCATTACTAGATAGCTACCCAGAGAAAAATATATTATTTTACCATAATGACATTTGCACTAGAATGTTTATTGGATCTCAATTCTTAATCACCAAGACATGGCATCAGGCAAAAGTGTGGTATATGTACACCAGGGAGTACCATTCAGCCATAAAAAGATGGAGACTTTACATCTTTTGTCTTTACCTGGATGGAGTTGAAGCCCGTTCTTCTCAGTAAGGTATCACAAAAATGGAAAAGCAACTATCCAATGTACTCAATACTAATCATGAAACCAATAACAGCTACACTCCCACACCAGAGAAAAACACAAATGAATTCAAATGGGGAGGGTAGGAGGATAAAGGGCGTGGGAAGGGTGGAAGGTGATTGATAAGCTCTCAGCTAAGGTGCACAGTGTAAGGGTATACAGCACAGCACTGGGGGAGAGGGCTCAACTACAACTTGAACTTTACCTAGGACAAACAATGTAACCTAATTGGCTATACCCTCATATTAATCTGAAACAAATACTACTTACCATTAAAAAATAAAATAAAATAAATGAGGCCAGAGAACAAGCCAGAGAAAATAAAACAAAGTAGCTAACCTATCTCAAGCCCTGGCTATTTATTGAGCATTCTACTAAACAATTTAACAAATCTTCTAAGTTTATTACCCATTATCTTCAAAATAGTCATATAATGTAAGCAAAATTATTTTGTCCATTTCAAAGATAAGCAAACTGAGATTGTAAAAGGCCGTTTGCATAAGATAACACATTCAGCTATATCCTGGCAAGGATGAAATTAATCCTTTTGTATTAGTATCTGAACTGAAACAGAGAAAGGAGAAATAAACCCGGATCTTTTCCCCCTAAAGGACATTTAATAGTTATGTACGTAGTGGTATACTTGCAATGGGCATTGAAGTTAATGAAAATGGAGAAAACCATGTTTGGGGAATAGTATTTTTCTTGAAGTTTTATTTTTAATTGACAAATAATAATTGTACATATTTATGTAGTACAGTGTGATGTTTGGAGACATGTATATGTTTTGTAATGATTAAATCATAGAAATTAGCATATTCAGTACTCCAAACATTTATCATGTAAGTTGATTTTTGTACATGATGAGAGACAACGGTCTAATTTCATTCTTCTTCATATAGATATCCAGTTTCCCCAACACCATTGATTGAAGATACTGTCCTTTCTCCATCTTCTGTTCTTGGCACTTTTGCCAAAAATCAATTGGCTGTAGATGTGTGGATTTATTTCTGTGTGGTGTATTCTGTTGGTCCATGTAACTGTTTTCACACCAGTACCATGGATTTTGTACGATAGCTTTGTAGTATTCCTTAAAGTTAGATAGTGTGATCTCTAGCTTTATTCGTTTTGCTCTAGATTGTTTTGGCTCCTCAGGGTCACTTGTGGTTCTACAGGAATGTTGGTATTTCTTTCTATTTCTGTGAAGAATGTTACTGGCATTTTGATAGGGATTGGCATTGAATCTGTAGGTTACTTTGGGTACTATGGATATTCTAATGATATTAATTCTTGAAATCCATGAACATGAATGAATATCTCTCAATTTATTTGCGTCTTCTTCAAGTTCTTTCTTCCATATTCTTCAATATTTTATGGTTTTCAGTGCAGAGATATTTCATCTCCATGTTTAAATGTATTCCTAAGTATTTTTTTGGTAGCTATTGCAAAAGAGATTATTTTCTCAATTTCCTCTTCAAATAGTTCACTACTAGTGCATTAAAAATATTACTGATTTTTGTATGTTGGTTTTGTACCCTGTAACTTCATTGATTTTTTTAATTTCTAATAGTATTTCAGTAGAGTTTTTAGGGTTTTCTGCATAGAATCATGTCATCTGCAGAAACAGATACATTTTATTTCTTTCTTTTGCTCTGGCTAGGACTTCTGATACTATGTTGAATAGAAGTGGCCAGAGTAGACCTCCTTGTCTTTTTTCTCCCACCCCACATCTGAGAAGTGGGCAAGGCTGCCAGAGTCACTGCCTCCACAGCGGGACTTTTCTGATCTCACTTCTTGGGGTCACCCAGTTCCCTGTTAAAATCTGGGGCAGGTGTGTCTCGGTGGCTAGACCTCAATTATAGCCATGGCCCTAGATACAAGGGAGCTGAGAAACAGAAAGGACGCCTTGGGGCAGAAAGTGGCAGTGGCGCGGCAATGGCACGTCAGTGGCAGTGTGTGGACTGCTGATGAGTGCCCAGCAGTGACATCAGTGTGGGACCAGGGTGCTGACACAGGATGACTGGGTGCTGCCTGAGTAGTTTTCAGGCAGGTTTCTCAGCTCTGCTGGCCAATGTCCTGTGATCACATTCTTTTCTATATAATCTGTTAAGTTTCTGGTTTTTCTATCAAAAAACCTGACTGATACATCTGGACTTTATGTGAAATTTTAAATAATCACCTCAAACGCACCCTAAAACATAACAGGTATTAAAGAAGAATACAAAAGGAGAGGCCAAAAATCACTCAGAGATCACCAACAAAAAGCTGGAGCAAATACATGTATATCACAGAAGCAATTAAAAGGGTTTAAGAGTCCTTTTAAAGATGCAGTAAAGTTTTTTCCACTGCATTCCATGTGAATTTCTTGGTCCAAAGAATTGTTGATGTATAAGGGTATTCATCAGATATTCCCTGCAGCAGTGTAAAGAAATGGGGGAAAAACTCACCTTGAATTGCCACTGATTAGATCGGCCACGTTAAGACCAAACCTATGCTACAGCATCTGTCCTCCCCGCCTGGGCCACACAGGAATGACTGCACCCTTGAAATGCGTCACTGCGACCTCTGCCTCCATCACCATTTCTCCTTTTCTGACTTTGATCTTCTCACCTCTCTATGTCAAGAACCCTGTGATCACACTGGGCACAACTGAATAATCTAAGATAATCTCTCCATCTCATGACCCTTAATTTAATCATATCTGCAAAGTCCCTTCTGCTGTGAAAGGTAACACACCTACAAGTTCCAGGCACTAGGACATGGCCATCTTTGGGAGCCCATTATTCTGTTGACCACACTATCTAAAACCAATTTAATATTATTAATAATTAATTTTTTTCTACTAGAAGCCTCTGCTTTCGATAGTTTACTTACCGTGTAATTATAAAATTCCCACAGAGATTCAACTACAGTGCAATCTTTAAGCCAAGTACATTAAATGATTAGTTTTTGTTGCTTTATTTTTAAGCAAAACAATGTTTATTTCACACCAAAGATAATTTTGGGAGTAAGTGAATTTGTAGTTTTCCATACCACCTTTCTTTTTACTGCCATGGCTTTTTTATACTATAGTTGCTTTTTTTTTATTTGACAAAACATCTTGAAAATTTTGGTCAATACAATTGTGGTTTCTGTTGAACCCCCTTTCTCACTCAGTAAAGCTAGATTCTTTGCTTCGTGTAACTGAATATATGCCATCAAAGCCCATTAAAAATAAATAACACTGTAGTTCCCAGCTACCCGGGAGGCTAAGGCAGGAGGATCACCGGAGCCCAGGAGTTTGAGGTTGCTGTGAGCTATGATGGCGCCCTTGCACTCCATACAAAAATAATTTTCAATGGCAATTCATCAAATTTTAATATTTGCATTAAATATACAAGTCTCTTGATGCCTTTAAACTTGACACAAATGATAGATAAAAGAATGATTTCTAGGCTCGGCACCTGTGGCTCAATCGGCTAAGGCTCCAGCCACGTACACCTAAGGTGGTGGGTTCGAATCCCCAGCCCAGGCCTGCCAAACAACAATGATGGCTGCAACAAAAAAATGGCCGGGCGTTGTGGCAGGTGCCTGCGGCCCCACCTACTTGGGAGGCGGAGGCAGGAGACTCACTTGAGCCCAGGAGTTGGAGGTTGCTATGAGCTGTGATGCCATGGCACTCTACCCAGGGGGATAGCTTGAGGCTCCGTCTCAAAAAAAAA
>CAUYQV010160329.1:0-96202 GCA_963574575.1 Galagoides demidoff | reverse complement strand
AGGCCAGAGGTGGCGGGTTCAAACCCAGCCCCAGCCAAAAACTGCAAAAAAAAGAAAAAATAAAGGTGAGGGAGCCACTCTGGAGGGGACAGTGTCTTACTCCTTTATGCCTACTCCAAAGTGGCCCTTCTTCTTCAAGTGCATAGATGATAACAAAAAAAAAGAAAGAAAAATGTTGTCAGAATCTCGGGATGGGGGTGGGGGGTCCTGAGGGTAAAGGTCTTCTCAAGGGCAACCTCAGAAGGGTAAGGAGTTTCTGGCCACTTTTCCCAGACTGCATTGCCTCACAACTCTGGCTAAGGATTGCAGAAGCCACGTCTAAACCGGCTCTAATGGAGGCTGCCAAGTGCTAAAAGGAGCATCCATTACTTCTCAGATGGGGCCAGTCACACATTTCAAGAGCAAACAGTTATGGGTAATAGACAGATTTCCTAGACGCCGCCATTATGAGAAATTAAAGCACCCTCTACCCTCCTCAGAATAGCTCTTAAGTCCAAGAATCTTTCATAGCCCATCAGAGGAGGCTGTTCTGAGTGGACTGCGCTAGCTTTTTAGGGGATATCTTTTTCTGAATTGCTGTTTTCCAGAACAAATGACATCCATTAGGTTCAGCCAGAGACCAATTCTTCACTTAAGTATGTAAAGCAAAACATGGCTTGTGCTCTGGGTGTATTACTCACAACAGAAAGCTTTTCTGATGGCTGTACCAGATAAGTGATTGAAGTGTTTTGTTATGTGAAAGATCAGGTACAAGGAAGAGGGTGACTTTGAGTTCAGAAACCAGTGTAAGATGCTGTTTAAGATGGATTCAGAATGTTTTGCTGTATGAGAGCAATACCTGCATTTATGAAAACAAGAGATGAAGAACTCATTTATGCAACACACATGGATTGAACAACTGTTACCACCATACGTTCAGTCATTCAGTCAGTCATTTATAGAAAAGGCCATACAGGGATTACATCTGAAGGACAGTGGAGGAGTGGTTTTCAATACATTTAAAAAATGTAATTTCAATACATTTAACAAGGCACTGGCCGTAACCCATTGAGAGGACTTGGGAGTCTTTGCTGGACACTGTGCCAGAGGGAGCTCCCCTACTACTGTGCCAGGTGTTAACCCTGGAGTCACTTGGTACATTTTGATATTTTAGTAAAACTACAGCTATTCCAAAGCATGCCAGCTGGCTCACAATCCTGAATACAGTGACATAATAAAGCAACTCCCGATCTCCAGAAGCCAGCACTGTGGTGCTTGCTATACTCTGGAGTGATACATCTAAAGCTGATCTGAGCCCAAAGTCCTGCCGAGATCCCCAAAGGTCCTTAACCCCATGAAAGAGGATCAGCACAAGTGAGGAAGGGCCCTGCTAACCCCAGGCTGATGTTGAATGGACCTTAAACAAGCAAGAGGCTGATGCCAAGGACAGGAGACCAGGGCAGGGACTTCTCTGGCTCTCTGAGCTCTGTTTCTGCATAGCCTGCTAGGGGTGTCACATCTGCCTGGGGAATCGGGCCAGCCACTCTGAGATCAGCAGGGTCTCTGAAACAGCCCAATAGAAGAGTCAATTCTAAGCTCCCAGCTCAGTCCTCGGACTTCTCACCTAATACTGAGATTCTGTTTTCTTCTGTCCCCATATTAACTCCTGGACCTGACCTTGGATCTTCTTCCCCACTCTACCTCCTGGAAACTGAATTTGAAGCAGAGTGTGGGTAAGGCCAGCATCAGAGGCAACCCCCAGGTAGGGAGGGGCCATCAGCCCTCTGTAACCCATCTGGGGCCTGGCCGTCATGATGGCACCTGAGCTGCCTTGTAGAAGGAGAGCCTGCCGGGGAAAGCGTGCTTGAGAGGAGAGGAAACAATCCTGATAGGAAGTTTCAACTTTGAATTAACTGATTATTTGGGGGAAACAGATTGTTTTAAACCGGAAGGGGCTGCTACCTTTCACTGGCAAGTTTAAGTTTCTTTTCCCCTCCATTATCAATAGGAGTGAGAGAAGACGAGACCAATCATAAAAATAAAAGATTTAAAATACTTTTTAAAAATAACCTGAGCAGTAGTGTGTGTATTTTCACTGCTAAGCAAATATATTATTGTAATTATGAAGAAAAAGTCCCTGCTGCTTTGAATGCGTTGAATCAAGGCATATAACATACACTGGCAGGTGGCCCCGGGGACTGTCTCTAGAAGGAAGTGGTATTAGAGCTGAGACTTGCCCAGGATTAGATAGGCAGTGGGCAACCCAACCAGGGCCCCAGGAGGAAGAAGGCTGGGTTGCTGCGGGAGAGGGGAGGTTAGCTGGATTGGGGGGGCAGGAAGCGCCGGTGAGTGGTTGCAGGTGACAGGACGGGTGCAACTGGGCACCGCTTAGCCCCTCTAGTTCTCTGGTTTACCCAGCTCAGTTTAATCGATTTTGAACGCTCCTCTACTGTGTCAAGGGAAACAAAAGCAGTAACAGTGTGTTTAGCATTCAGAGACCCTCTACAGAGAGAGGCAGCAGGCCTAGAGAAATGGAGTAGGCTCCTCTGATGGGGCAGCTGCTGAGTGCTTAGATTGATCAACGCTACCACTGCCTGCACCTGCCAAGTTCATCTTGGCTTTCGGGCATTCCCGTGCCCTGCCAATCTCTCCAACATTCTGAGGACCTGGCCCAGAAGCAGGGCTCTCCTTGTGAGGCTGAGACAGAAGCAAAGGGACTGAGGAGACAGAGGCAAGAGGGTGAGGGCTCCTGGCCAACTCTGGTATCCCTCTGTCTCGGCATCTGGGTTTCTCATGGGCATAGGCCACATGTTGGCATCACTGAGAACTCTCCTGGCCAGACTGGTGGTTCCGAATGCTAGCATGAGCAGACAGAATCAAGTCTCGTGTACCTAGAACAGCCATCTTCTCTCCCTTTCCACGGCCCACACCTGCTCTAGGTCACTTGTCCACTTGCCTAGGCTACCGTAACAATCTTTTAACTGGTCTTTCTGCTCCCACTCCATCCTCCCTACAATCTTTCTAGAGAGCTATTTTTACAAAATAAATCAGATCATGTCTCTCCTCTGTGCAAAACCCTTTAATAGCTCCCCATTTTGCTTTTAATAAAAACCAAGGACTGGGCTGGTCACAGTGCCTCACACCTGCAATCTCAGGAGGCCGAGGGGGAGAGGACTGCTTAAACCCAGAAGTTGGATGTTGCAGTGAGCTGAGTGCAGTGGCAGCAGCACAGGGTGAGACCCTGTCTCTTAAGAAAAAAATAGAGTCCTTACACACTTGCAAGACCCCACTCCTGGCCCCTGCTTACCTCTCCAGTGTCATCTTGTCCCAATTGTTCATTCTACTCAACGCCTGATGTGCTCCTGTGGTGTTTCAGATGTTGCCCATTTTTCCTAATGTTTCTTCTGGATTTATTTTCTTTTTCTTTTTTTTTTAAGACAGAGTCTCATTCTGTTACCCTGGGTAGAGTGCCCTGGCTTAGCTCAAGCAACCTCAAACTCCCAAGCTCAAGCAATCCTCTTGCTTCAGCCTCCCAAATAGCTGGGACTATAGGCTCCTGCCCCAATATCTGGCTATTTGCTTTTAGAGACAGGGTCTCGCTCTTGCTCAAGCTGGTCTCATACTCTTGAGCTCAAGCAATCCATCCGCCTCATCCTCCCAGAATGCTAGGACTATTTTTTTTTTATTTTTTTGAAACAGAGTATCACTTTGTTGCTGTGGGTAAAGTGCCATGGCATCATCACAGCTGACCTCAAACTCTGGGGCTCCAGCTATCCTCTTGTTTCAGTGTCCCCAGTAGCTGAGACTACAAGCGCCCACCACAACACCCAGCTAGTATTTCTATTTTTAGTAGAGACGGGGTCTCACTCTTGCTCAGGCTGGTCTGAAACTCGTGAGCTCCAGCGATTCACCTGGCTTGGCCTCCCAGAGTGTTGAGATTACAGGTAGGAGCCACTGCACCAGGACCTTCTGGGCCTTCTAGAGTCAGGTTCCTTTTGTCACTCAGGTCTCAGAGCAAATGTTGCTTCCTCTGGGAGGCTGACCCTGAACAATGTTATCTAAGTGGCACCCTCCCAGTCATACTCTGTCTTATTATCTGTTGATTCCTTTCATGGCCCTTACCAACCTGATATTTCCTTGTTTATTTGTTTGTTCATTGTTCATGTCCTCTGCTAGAATTTAAAATCCTTAAGGGCAAGGACTTTGCTTTGAATAATCCCACAAAGAAGGATCTCAATGAGTACTTGTTTTAAGTACAGGAATAAATGAATTGATTAATGAATGACCTCTTACCAAAGATGAACTAAGGTAGTGGAATGAGTCTGGATTACAAACATTTCCATTTTATGATCAGCCCTGGGAGATGTTGATGGATAGAAAATAAATCAAATATGGAGATTTTTTTTGCCTATTAAAAATTGCCTGCAATCTTAAGATAAACAAGCACAGTCAGCTAACCCTAATAGAAACTTTTTTTGAGACAGAGTCTCACTGTGTCACCTGCAGTAGAGTGCCATGGTGTCATAGCTCACAGTAACCTCAAACTCTTAAGCTCAAGCAATCCCCTTGCCTCAGCTTCCTAAGTAGCTGTGATAACCCTGGGCTATTTTTAGAAACCAGTCCAGGTCTTGCTCTTGCTCAGGCTGGTTCTGAGCTCAAGCAATCCACCTGCCTTGGCCTCCCTGAGTGCTAGGATTATAGGAGTGAGCCACCATAACCGGTCCCCTAATAGAAACTTTAAAGAAGTGTTATGGTCTCGTTAAAATATGCTATTTTGAACAGGGGAATTGCAAACGTTTCCTAGATCCAAATTTAGTTCCACAGTTCAATAAACAATAAACTTGGGCATTTACTTGTAGTACAGAGTGTTGAGCATGTAGAAATGAATAAGACTTGGTCTCTGCCCTCCCTCTGGGAGCACTCAATCTAGCAGAAGAGTCAGCCTCAGAAAGAGAAATTAGTCTGTAAGGTGGTGTGTATGGGAGTAGCCAGGATGAAATGCCAAAAGGTCAGAGGAGGAAGGAACTGGATCCACCCAAAGCGGGTGGGGCAGACTTAGAGGATCTGCCTGTGAACTGTGTCCTGGAGGTGGATGGGATTTTAGCAAGCTGAAAAGGCTGGGGTAGGTGAAGGCAGAACTGGAAATACCAGCAAAAAGATTTGAATGGTTGCTGCTGGTTGATCACGATACCTTATACAGGGAAGCAGAAATGCAGCCTGGAGAGCAAGTTTGGGATCTTTAGTGGGTGTTGAAGTCATGGAGCTCAGAAGTGCTCCCAGGCAAAGCATGGAGCCAGAAGGAACAAAGAAAAGATCCAATCCCAAGTGGAGCCAAAGTGAAGCAAGAGGACTGGCTGAGTTCACTTTAGGGAGAGAAGGAAGAAGACAGAGCCAGGAGGACACACTCTTCATGAAAGCCAGGATGTCAAGGGCATAGGGAGGACACAGAACCAGCAAAGGAGTGGTCAGAGAAATAGGAACTAGAATTTGAAAAGCTTCACCTCCCAGAATCCAAGAGACTCCCCTTATCAGAGGGTTTTCCCACCATCCTGTTCATGACCCCCATTCTGTGACTGCTGCTTATTCAAAAGCTAGAAGGACCTTTCCCACTAAACAGGAAGGTCCATAAGGGTCTGACTTGTTTGTTTGTTGTTTGTTTTTGAGATAGAGTATCACTCTGTCACCCTGGGTAGAAGTGCTGTGGCATCATAGCTCACAGCAACCTCAAACTCCTATGTTCAAGCAATCCTCTTGCCTTAGCCTCCCAAGTAGGTGGGACTACAGGCACCCACAACAATACCTGGGTAATTTTTTTTTCTATTTTTAGTAGAGACAGGGGTCTTTCTTTTGTTCAGGCTGGTCTTGAACTCCTGAACTCAAGCAATCCACTCACCTCAGCCTCTCAAAGTGCTAGGATTATAGGCATGAGCCACTATGCCCAGCTTGACTTGTTTATTGTATATGTATACCCTACATCTAGACCAGGTCTTTTTGCCCGGTAGAATGCACACACGGATAAATGAATAGATATGTATTTTCAAATTAGGCAGAGAGTTGAAAAAGTTAAAAGGTATAAAAAAGGCCTTGGATTTGGCAATTGGAAGCCAAAGGTGATGTTTAAGAAACCAATTTTAGGGATGATGATAGTAAAGATACCCACGTCACGTGGCTATCATGAGGATTAGATAAGCTAATATATATAAATGTTTACCCAAGTGCCTATAGTTTGGGCTTAATTGTTTCTGTCATTCCCTCTAGTTTTTACTTTCAGAAAGAACTAATTCTGTTTATAAATTATTAATTGATTGATTGATTTGAGACAGGATCGCATTCTGTCACCGAGGCTGGAGTGCAGTGGCAACATCATAGTTCGCTATTTATGTAACCCTCAATTCCTGAGCTCAAGTGATCATCCTGCCTCAGTCTCCTGAGTAGCTGGGGCTACAGGCATGTGCCACCATTCCTGGCTAATATTTTTATTTTTTATTTTTTGTAGAGATGGGGTCTCACTATGTTCTCAGGCTGGCCTGGGACTCCTGGCCTCCAGTGATCCTCCTTCCTTGTCCTCCCAAATTGCTGCAATTACAGGCATATAAGCCGTCCCACCTGGCCCTCAGCTAATTCTTGATAGTGGTATTGTGTCTAACAGAGTTGTTCACTGTCCTTCCAAGATATACTAGAGATGTATGGCCTTAAAAACAATTGCAACTACAAAGCACCATTTTATGAAATAGCTGTACCAGAACCCAGTGAAATGAGATTTAGCTGTCAAATCTAGCTATGGGGTGGGAGCCTGGCAAACTTCTAGGGGACCAGAAGATGGAGTGAAATCTCCTTTCCTATTAAGGAGACTCATAGTCATAGACTACAGCCAGTACCGGTGTTCTGTTCCACAAGCTGTGATTGTGTCAGCTAATCCAATGAAGCCTGAGAAGTAGCATGGCTCAAAAGACTGGCTGTCACCAGGGGACTGTCCCCAGTCTTTTAAAAGAAAGAGGTTTCAGGTAGAAAAGGTCCTTGAAGTTGTGAAAACATTGGACAGAAAGCCAGGAGATCCGGGTTCATAGAGGTGGGATTGCCACGATGTGTGAGTCTCCATCTTCTCACTTGAAGAATGAGAGGATGGCATGAGCCTCAAGGCCTCTGCAGGAGCTTGTTTGCAAAAATGGCCACAATTTCTCCCATCCCTCCATGTTAGCCCTTTTTGCTACAGTTTCACTTTTTTCCTCTCAAGAGGTGGAATCCATTTCTCTTCCTCTTCAATCTATGCTAACCCTGGTAACTTTCTTTGACCTATAGATAGCAGGAAAGTGGCATTATGTTTGAGTCAAAGCATTAAGAGGTTTTGCAGCACTCACCCTCACTCTTGGACTGCTGCTATGGCCATGTGAACAAGCCTGAACTAGCCTCCTTGAGGATGACAGATTATACAGAAAGAGGGCTCAGCCAACAGCCAGCACCACCCACCAGAGTTGGAAGTGAGGTCATCTTAGACCATCCACCCCCAGCTGAGTCACCTGATGAACACAATCACATCAGTGATCCCCATAAGACCAAACAGAAGAACTGCTTAGCTGAACTCAACCAAAATCGCTGATCCATAAAATTGTGAGCAAATGATATGGTTGCAGCTTTAATCCCTAAGTGGTGGTTTGTTACATGGGAATAGATAGTTGATGCAGCCCTTTATCTAGCTGTCTATTCTAGAAACTAATTTTATTACTCTTAAAAAGGAATCAGACTGTATGATCTTTTAGTGATGTTATAGTTTGCTGCAGAGAACTGGAACAAAGTGACTATTTCCTTCCCTTTTCCCTACACCGGGAAGGGCTTTTCCTTATAGCACTGTTATATGTGGACTCACGGGAGCTTAGAGCTC
Source organism: Galagoides demidoff (assembly GCA_963574575.1). Lineage (NCBI taxonomy): Eukaryota > Metazoa > Chordata > Mammalia > Primates > Galagidae > Galagoides > Galagoides demidoff. Next base: position 88,344 of record CAUYQV010160329.1, on the reverse strand, counting down.
TGCCACCCTCTCATCCCATTAGAACTGGGCTTGGAGGCTGGGCATGATGGCTCATATCCATAATGCTAGGAATCTGGGAAGCCAAGGTAAGAGGATTAACTTGAGGTCAGGAGTTTGAGACCAGCCTAAATGAGACCCCATATTTATAATAAAATAGAAAAATTAGCCAGGTGTGATGGCACATGCCTATAGTCCCAGCTATTCAGGAGGCTGAGGCAGGAGGATCCCTTAAGCCCAGGAGTCTGAGGTTACAATGAGCTGTGATGATGCTACTGCACTCTAGCCTGAGCATCAGAGTGAGATCCTCTCTCAAAACAACAACAACAACAACAACAACAACAACAAACCTTGGCCATACACTAACAGGACTAGAAGTGGCTGGAATCAACTCAATGGTCCTTCCTCCTGAGTCACTGTGTTTTCAGTTCCCACTCCCTGCTGGTTCCAGGGGACATTCGTTCATTCATTTAGTCGAAACCTCTAAGCAGCTGCTATGTGCCAGGCCTTGCATGGGAAGTGGTATGCTGAGGGGGAGGTCTGGCTTGGAGTGGATGTATGATGAGGACCTGAGTGGGTTTGCTCAGCAAGGGGCTCACCTGTCACTCCCTCCACAGATTTCCTGTGGTATCTCAACACATGAATTGTAGCCTTCCCCAGAAGTGGTCCCATCCAGAAAGGCAGAGAATTTCAGAGCGGAGGGAACTTTTAAGGTCAAGTTAGTCCAACTTTTTTTTTTAAATTATACATATGAGGTAGCACCTGTAGCTCAAGCAGCTAAGGTGCCAGCCACATACACCAGAGCTGGTGGGTTCGAATCCGGCCTGGGCCTGCCAAACAATGACAACTACAACCAAAATATAGCCAGGTGTTGTGGCGGGCACCTGTAGTCCCAGCTATTTGGTAGGCTGAGGCAAGAGAATTGCTTAAGCCCAGGAGTTGGAGATTGCTGTGAGCTGTGATGCCACAACACTCTACCCAGGGTGATAGCTTGAGGCTCTGTCTCAAAAAAAAATTATTATTACACTATTATATAATAGTATATATCATAATATATAATATAATAATTATATTATTATTATGAGGAAACTATGAGGTCAGACAATTAAGTTTACATACCCTAGAAAAAGTGCTGCATACCTCATTGGTGACTATCACTATGGTCACCCTTGAAGTACTCCCCATGGTCGTTTGGTGACTGTAGTGATATTCAGCAATGAGGTCGGGAGCACTTTTTCTTGGATGAGTTTGCAAACTTCAATTGTCAGACCTTGCACGGTGACAGCTCTGTGGCCATTCCAGAAGAAGAGTTCCAAAATTAGAACTAAGTGCAGGTGGTGGTTCCCAGCTTCCTAAGAGGAGTGCTTTGAAGGTGATGCAGTGATGTTCAGTGATGACGTATGTAGCACTCTATCAAGGATGAGTTCATGAACTTCATTGTCCAACCTTGTAAGTCCTAAGAAGTTAAGGAACAGGGGTAGTTTTTGGTAACATGAAGCCCAGAATTTAGACCTCTTAGTGCCCAATCTGGAGCTCTCCATTCTTGTGATGCTTTCATGTTGATTAATTTGAGTTCTCTGTGGATCCTAGTTATCGAGCTTTTGTCTGATTCATAATATGCAAATATCCTTTCCCATTCTGATGGTTTGCTTTGGTTGTTGTCTCCTTAGCTGTACAGGAGACAACATATTCAATTTAATTAAATCCCATTTGTTTATTTTTGTTGTTTTTGCAATGGCCACTGCAGTCTACTTTCCCCAGTCAAACAGCTTCAAGTGTTTTCCCCTCAGTTTCTTTGAGGATTTTTATTGTTTCATGACTTAGATTTAAATCTTGTATTGATTTGAATCAATTTTAGTGAGTGGAGAAAGGTACAAGTCCAGTTTCAGTCTTTTATATGTGGTTTAATCCAGTTTCCCAACACCTTTTATTGAATAAGGATTCTTTCTCCCACTGCATGTTCTTGTTTGGCTTATCAAAGATTAGCTGGCTATGAGATGTTCATTTCATTTCATGGTTTTCTATCAAGTTCCAGATGTCTGTGTCTCTATTTTTGTGCCAATACCATGCTGTTTTGATCACTATGGCCTTGTAATACAGCCTAAAGTCTGATGCCCCCAGCTTTGTTTTTATTACTAAGAATTGCTTTAGTTATACAGAGTTTTTTCTGATTCCATAAAAAATGAAGAATTATTTTTTTCCAAATCTTCAAAGTATGATGTAGGTATTTTAATGGGGATTGCAATGAATCTGTAGATTACTATGGGAATTATAGACATTTTAGCAATGTCTATAATGTTGATTCTTCTCAGCCATGAGCATGGTATGTTCTTCCATTTGTTAATCTCTTCTGCTATTTCTGTTCTTAGGGTTTCATAATTTCCTTTATAGAGGTCCTGCATCTCTTTTGTTGATATATTCCTAGGTATTTCATTTTCTTTGGGGCTACTGACAAACAAATTATGTACTTGATTAGCTTCTCATCTTGGTTGTTATTGGCATACAAAGGCTTCTGATTTGTGGATATTGATTTTATATCCTTAGACAATCCTGTATTTTTGATCACTTCTAGGAGTTTTGGAGTTGAGTCTTTGGGGTTCTCTAAGTATAAGATCATATCATCAGCAAGGAAGGAGAGTTTGACCTACTCTGCCCCAGCACCTATGGCTCAGTGAGTAGGGCACTGGCCCCATATACCGAGTGTGGTGGGTTCAAACCTGGCCCCGGCTGAACTGCAACAACAACAACAAAAAAAAAAAAACAAAAAAAACAGTCAGGCATTTTGGTGGGCACCTGTAGTCCCAGCTACTCGGAAGGCTGAGTCAAGAGAATCACTTAAACCCAGGAGTTGGAGGTTGCTGTGAGCTGTTTGATGCCACAGCACTCTACTGAGGGCAATAAAGTGAGACTCTGTCTCTACAAAAAAAAAAAAAAAAAAAAAAAGATACCCTTTATTTCTTTCTCTGCTTGATCGTATTGGCTAGAACTTCCAGCACTATGTTGAATAGTAGTGGTTATAGAGGACAGCCTTGTATGGTTCCTGTTCTAAGTGGAAAAGCTTTCAGTTTTACCCCATTCAGTATAATCTTAGCTGTGGGTTTGTTGTAGGTGTCTTCAATCCGTTTAAGAAATATGCCACCTATCCCTATTTTCTTCAGAGTTCTAATTAGAAAAGGATTCTGGCTTAGCACCTGTAGCTCAGTGAGTAGGGCACTAACCATATTTGCCAAGGCTGGTGGCCGCCCAGGCCTGCTAAACAATAGTGACAGCTGCAACCAAAAAATAGCTGCGCATTGTGGTGGGCGCCTGTAGTCTCAGCTACTTGGGAGGTTGAGGCAAGAGAATCACATAAGCCCAAGAGTTTGGGGTTGCTGTGAGCTGTGATGCCACAGCACTCTACCGAGGGCGATGAAGTGAGACGCTGTCTCAAAAAAAAAGAAAGAAAGAAAGAAAGAAAGAAAGAAAAGGATGCTGAATTTTATCATATGCTTTTTCTGTGTCTATCAAGAGGATCATATGGTCTTTGGTTTTGCTTCTATTGATGTGGTGAATTACGTTTATGGACTTGTGTATGTTAAACCAGCCTTGCATTCCTGAGATGAAGCCTACTTGATAGTGAATGATTTTTTAAATTTGTAGCTATGATTTATTGGCTAGGATTTTATTGAGAATTTTTGCATCTATATTCATTAGTGAAATTGGTCTGAAATTCTCCTTTGTTAGTTAGGTCTTTTCCTAGTTTTGCTTCATAGGACATGTTACAGAAGATTCCTTCCTTCTCAATTTTTTGGAATAATTTCTACAGTATGCATATAGGCTCTTCTTTCAAGTTTTGGTGGAATTCTGCTGTGAAGCCATCCGGATCAGGGCTTTTTTTTGTCGAGAGATTTTTTATTGTTTCTTCAATCTGAGTTCTTGAGATCAGCCTGTTCCAGAGATCTATTTCTTCTTGATTAAGTTTAGGGAGAGGATTTGAGTCCAGGTATTGATCCATTTCCTCCACATTGCCAAATTTCTGGGCATAGAGTTTCTTGTAGTACTCAGAAATGATCTCTTGTATCTCTGTGGGCATCTCTTGTTATTTACCCTTTATCATTTCTGATCGAGGTGATTAAAGATTTTACTTTTCTGTTTCTAGTTACTCTGGCCAAAGGCTTATTGATTTTGTTTATTTTTTTTAAAAACCAATTTTTTGTTTCATTAATTTTCTTAATGACTCTTTTGTTTTCATTTTCATTGATCTCTGGTTTACTTTTGGTTATTTCTTTTCTTCTGCTGGGTTTGGGATTAGATTGTTCTTCCAATTCCATGAGATGGTTCATGAGATCGTCGATGTGCTCTCTTTCTGTTTTTCAAATGTAGGTATCTAATGTGGTAAATTTCCCTCTTAAGGGAATTTACATGCTATTGCCATATCCCACAGATTTTGGTAACTTGTGTCTTCATTGTTGTTGTGTTCAAGGAATTTAACAATTTCCTCTTTTATCTTTTCTTGAACCCAACCATCACACAGCATAAGTTTTTTAATTTCCAAGTCTTTGTGTGGGGTTGAACATTTTTGTTGGAGTTGAGTTCCACCTTTATTGCCTTGTGGTCTGAGAAGATATGAGGGATATTTCTATTCTTTTAATTTTGCTGAGATTTGATTTGTCCTAGATTTGATTGATTTTGGAATACGTACCACGTGCTGATGAGAAAAATGTATATTCCTTAGCTTTGGGGTGGTGTGTTCTGTATATGTCTATTAATCCCATTTGTTCTAGGGTCACATTTAAGTCCTTTGCATCTTTGTTTAGTTTCTGGTTAGAGGATTGTCCAGTTTTGCCAAAGGGGTATTAAAGTCCCCAACTATTATGGTGTTATGGGATATCATATTGCTCAGACCTGTCAAGGTCTGTTTCATAAATCTGGGAGCATTTAAGTTGGAGCATAAATTTTTAAAGTTGAAATATCTTCTTGTTGAATTGTTCCTTTGACTAGTATAAAGTGTCCATCTGTCTTTCTTAACTTTAGTTGCTTTAAATTTGCTTGTATCTGAAATTAAGACTGCAAACCCTCCTTTCTTCTGATTTCCATTTGCTTGAAATACTGTTTTCCATTCCTCAACCTTGAGTCTTGATTTGTCCTTCTGCACTAGGTTTGTCTCCTGGAAATGGAATATGGATGACTTGTGCCTTTTTATCCAACCAGCTAGCCTGTGCTCTTCAGTAAGGAATTCAGTCCATTGACATTTATTGAGAGAATTGATAAGTATGGTGGAGTTCTATTTAGCCTATTTTGTGAAAGTCTATTGTGTAGTTTTATCCTTTCACCATTGCGGAAGCTATGTTTAGACCTTCAGCTTCTGGGTATTTACTTTGCTGGTTGTCCATTGTCATGGTCAGTGTTGAGAATAGGTCTAAATAGTTCCTATAGAGCTTGTCTTATTGTGGTGAATTTCCTCAGTGATTGTATATTCACAAAAGATTTTATTTCTCCATAAATTGTGTAACTTAGTTTAGCAGGATACAAAATTCTGGGCTGAAAATTGTTTTGCTTAAGAACATTGGAGGTGAATGACTATGCTTTTCTGGCTTGGATGGTTTCAGTTGAAAAATCTGCTGCCATCCTAATACACTGCCTCTGTAGGTCAGTTGGCACTTCCTCTTGGCTGCTTATAGAATTTTTTCCTTTCATCTTGACTTTGGACAGGTTCATTACAATGTGTCTTGAAGAGGCTCTGTTTCAGTTGAAATGATGTGGGGTACGTTATCCATCTGAAAGGAATGTGTCAGGGTCTTTAGCAAAACTTGGAAAGTTTTCCTTTATGATGGGCTCCAGTAGGGCTTCCATTCCTTTAGGACAATCTTCTTCCCCTTCAGTAATCCCGATTATTCATATATTTGAATACGTTGTGGACTCTCATAGTTCCCTAAGCACCTGTTCTACTTTCTCTCTCTTCTTTTCTGTGTCTTTAACTATTTAACTTAAAAACTTTATGCTCTAGTTCTGAGGTTCTTTCTTCTTCATGGTCTAACCTATTTTTGATACTTTCCACTGCATCTTTACATTCCCTGGTTGTCTCTTTCATTTCTCTAAGCTCTGCCATTCTTTCTATATTCTACATTTCTCTCATCTGACTTTTGTTTCTGTCTTTCCATTTTCTTGTCCATTCCTTTTATCTGTCAAATCCATTAATTCTTTATAGGTGGAGTCTTCTGCAGTAGCTGCCTCTTAGTCCCTTGGAGGGTTCCTCTGTTTTAGTTTTTCATGTTGCCCCAATTTTTCTGTTGGTCCCTCCTCAGGTGTTCTTTCTTCTTGTTCACCTCCTTGTTCTCCTTTTTCCTTCTCACTACCTCTTTTGTTTTAAGCAAAAGTCCTTGCTCTTGATGACAGTATGTTGCAATGTGTTTCCAGGACACCAGGTGGCACCACAGCTTTTTTAGGAGACAGAGAGCACAGCCAGCAACCTCTGTGGTCCTTATTAAAACTTAGTTGTCATTGGTGATCACCTGATTGTTTCCTCAGCATTCAGACCCTGCCTGGTTGGGATCTGAAAATTCAGAAGAATCCTTCAGGGGCAGGTGTCATAGTGCCTTCTGATTCTAGTTCCCATGGGGTGTGGGAGTCCTTCAGCCTTTCCAAAGAGTGGAGTTCTGATCCTGGCAGGCAAAATTAAGACAGCCTGCTTTAGGTCCATGCTAAGACCTTCTCAAGACCTTCCCACAACAGAAGCCAACACCCTCTCAGTATAATTGCCTTGCCAACCACCAAACCTATGGCAAGTCCACTCCAACTGGCATTCAAATCTGTTTGCTGCATACTGTTGGAGTCTATGTACACTTCCAAGCTCTCCACTGAATATGCAGCTTTTCCCAATGTAAGTGTTCCCATCTGGAAAGGCTTCTTCCCACCCTGGGCCTTTGTGGGTAGCCAGCCATTCCCAGCTAGTTGCAATCACTTGCCTAATTCATCAGATTTCTGCCACTCCAGATCATATGCTGTATCCAGCTCATCATCTCCTTGCTGTGCTCCCTGAGCTATGACTCTGGGTAAGGTCCCTGCCCCAGGTATTGCTAGGTTCTGTCTTTTTCTTCAGTCATTCTAGAAGAGATTAATTGAACGAGGCTTCTGGTCTGCTACCTTGTTCTGCCTCCCTTTTCTTCGGGGGAAAAGACAAGTATTTTTCCTCAAATAGCATGGCTGAGCTGGAGAAGAGTCTAAGGAAGCTATGGAATCTATAGTTCTTTTCCCTATACTACTCTGCCTCCAACTTATGTGTTTATGGCAAATTTCCTGTTTTTTTTTTTTCCTTTTTGTCATTGAGGCATTTTATTTATAGGTATGTATTACATTCCTAGAAAAAGAATCCCAGGTTTCCCCCCACCCCCACCTCGTGTGTTTTCTGTCTTGCTTCTTTGTGGTCTGTGATACCAGCTGAGGTCGTCAGGACAATGAGATCAAACTGATGGGATGGGAGTAGATGATTTTGCCATTTTTCTAGATCTTTGAGTTGCACATGAAATCTGGGGCTGATCACTCCATACTTGTTTAACCTGCCTGTCATGTCCACAGTGATTTTCCCAGCTCTGTGACCACCAGTGATTTCAAAATTTGCCAATGCCACCACACTTCTTCATTATAGTTAAAAACTGAACAATGACTTTGGAGCACAGTCTAGGGAGAACCTGGAGTTTGCCTCTCTTTTTGGCATTGTCTATGTGAGACTTTCACACATACCATTATGGAGGCACAGAAAGATGGTGGAAAGAGGGGCGTGCCCACAGAGTTACCAGATCTCCTATTTCTGTCTTCCACCTGGATTTGGTAGGCTCCTCAAGGTCAGGCATAGTGTCTATTTTGTACAACATCATGTTGGTAGTGGTATGTGGAGCCTTCAGAGAGGGTCAACGTGGGGCTTGGAAGTAAATTTTCTCTCTGAAAATGAAATTAAACAAATTAAATTTTCATGTGATGGGAAATAAAACAGATGCCTTCTAGGTCTCCTGGAATAGCTACTTGACTGGAATTTAAGGTTTGAAGAAAGAACATTTGGCCAGAACAGGACAGGGTGTGATCAGAAAGGGAGCATAAAGAAAAAGGCTATCTTTGGTTTGCTGATCAGTAGATTGCAAGACGGCAGGGTTAGGGGACACTGAATGTAGGGAGTGGGGGCTTTCTGGTTTTCAGAGATGACCCTCTGTGATGGGGGCAGGACCAGGTTCATTGAGACCTGAAGCAAACAGCCCTCAAGATACTCAACATTAGGTGCTTTGGTGGTTGATCATGAAACAACAAACTCAAATGCTAAGTTGGCTTCCAGATTACTTTGGCAACCCTCTGTGCAGGACAAATACCACAAGTCAGTTTGAGAAAGGAATGATCTCCTTTCACTCCTAAGCTAATTCACTTGCAGTTGTTCTAAAAAGAAAACTGTCAATAAGAATCTGGTCTTTCTTGGGTGAGATCTCTCAAAGTTGAGAAAGGCTCGGATCACTGCCATTTTTGAGGCTCTAGGTATATTAAAGATTGAACAAATGCTTTAATGCTATTTTAAATGCTTTTCTTGAACCAATTGATGCTTTTAGCACACAAAATGCAATGTGCTATTATTGTGCTAGTGACAATATAATTATAGGACCTACAAAAATAATAGTTCTTAGTGCACTTAAAGCAATGTGGTTGGAGGATAGCCTGTAAGTTTAAAGGTGATGGATGGCTTCTACTTTCAATCTTGCCAGGAGATCTCTGTAACTGCATGAATTAGACCATTTGGAAATGAATAAGAGGCCTGTGTAGTGATGTCTGAATCTAAATGGCCATACTCAGAGACTCGTAAGTCTAACTAACCTTTGAACCTGTCAGCTAAGGCCCAACCTACCTACAAAATGATGTTATCCATAGGCCACCTGCCAAATCAGCCTTGCCTGGTGACACCATGGCCTTGCCCTGCAACTCTCTTAAAATATCATATCCCACCATGGTACACATAGCATCCAGCTATGGACACAGAGAGTGCTCCTCAAAAAACATGTCACCTGACTGGCTGATAAACCAAAGTATCTTTTGAACATTACATTTTAAAGGACAGCTACTCACCAGGCACAGTGGCTCACACCTGCAATCCCAGCACTCTGGGAGGCTGAGGCGGGCGGATTGCCTGAGCTCAGGAATTGAAGACCAGTCTGAACAAGGTTGTCTCTAAACATAGCTGCTATTGTGGCAGTCACCTATAGTCCCAACTACTTGGGAGGCTAAGGGAAGAGGACCACTTGAGTCCAAAAGTTTGAGGTTGCTGTGAGCTATGATGCCACAGCATAGGGGCAACTAAGGGAGGCTGTGTCTCAGAAGAAAAAAAAGACAGCTACTTGACAGAGGTGAGAACCTGCTTGGTGAGATGGTCAAGTTGCAAAAAAGGGCACTGTTCACACACACAACTACACATTCTCCTTTTACATTATGCCAGTTCTTCCAATTTGTCTCATCTGGCTTTGGAGAACCCTTGTCTTCTTAGAACATGTCCCACCATGAACCCTCAATTTCCAGCATTTTAAACTGTGTCTCTCAACCCATTCCTGGGTCATGAAATCAAATTGGTGCATTGTAGCCAACATTTTCTGAACAAAGAAAATAGAATATATCCAAATATAATCACACCTTATAAACACTTCTAAAAAAAAGTAAAAAATTAGTGTTTTCTGAACCTTCTTTGAATTCTGTAAATGTGTATATTGAGGTTAGATGTAAACTTCATTTCCTATGGTGAGTTAGGTAAAGTTTTTGACCCACTGATCTGGGTGGCAGATTAAAATGTCCCAGGCTCTGCACAGCAGATTCTGTAACCATGTGCTTCCAAAGCAGAATTGTTATGAATAACTGTGGTGGGAGGTGACTATCATGGTCTGAATGTTTGTTCTTCTAAATCCATGTTGAAATCTTAACCCTGAAGATGATGGTATTAGGAGAGGGGTCTTTGGGAGGTGATTATGTCGTGAAGGTAGAGCCCTGTTGCAGGGGATTAGTGTCCTTATAAAAGATGCCTAAAAGAGACCCCTCAGTCCTTCTATGATCTGAAGACACAGCAAGAAGGTGCCATCTATAAAGCAGAAAATGGGATCCACTGGACACAGAATCTGCCAGTACCTTGATGTTAAAATTCCCAGTGTCCAGAACTATGAGAAGTATATTTCTGTTGTATATAAGACACCCAGTTTATGGTATATTATGAGAGCAGCCCAAAGAAACTAAGTCAGTGATCTAATGTTGAGAACCATCCAGGACCTTCCCAGCATGTCAGAGTCTTAGCCACGCTCTCTTCCTCGGCACATAGTTTTACAGCTAAGAGGCTGAATCTAAGAAAGGCAATTCAACAAGTTCATGTCAGAACAAGGATTCTGATACAATTTCCCTGACACTCCCTTTCTGAGATCTTCTCTTTATGTTTTGTGGTCCTCTAGGATAGTACAGCAAAGAATACCACAAAAGACTTGGTTTTAGGTTGGAAAACCTAGATTTTAGTTCCAGCCTCACCACTTAGTAACTATGTGATCAGGAGTCCATAAATCTTAACATATCTGCTCCTCAGTTGTATCAAATATAAAAAGAATTAATACTGTAATACTAGAGGTCAAGTGAATTAATCTACTTAGCAGCACTTTTTAGAATGTGTGGTATTATACATTTTTTTTTCTTTTTGAGATAGAGTTTCACTTTGTTGCCCCCAGTTGAGTGCCATGGCATCATAGCTCACAGCAATTTCAAAGTTTTGGGCTCAAGTGATCCTCTTGTCTCAGCCTCCTGCCTGCCACAGCCCCTGGCTATTTTTTACAGATGGAGACTCACTCTTGCTCAGGCTGGTCTCTGGTCTCAAACTCCTGAGCTCAGGCGATCCACCCACCTTGGCCTCCCAAAGTACTAGGATTGCAGGCATGCAGGCATGAGCCACCGCAGCCGGCCCTACATATTTTTTAATAATTTTTACTTTTGTTCTTTGAGTACCCATGGCGTTTGTTCAAGAACTATGTATTGCTATGGGGAAACTAGGGGTTATACTATAGCATATAGGCAGAAAGGGGGTATCACCAAGTCTTACCCTCCTCAGGGTATTCAGTGGGACTTTCCAAAGAGAGGATGATGCTTCTCCTCATTTCACCCCAAGATCTTCTTCCATCCCTAGAACCCTCACAGCAGCCTACAGAAGTCACTAAATGTAAAGCTAGTTCAGTGGCAAGACAGCCTTTACCTCTAGACCACCGTGGGTGGCTCCCTGAAGCCTGAAAATGACATTACCCTTCTTCCCACCTCAGTTCATACTGGTAACCTCACTATCCTATGGATGTCTGTGAAGCCCTAAGATACACAATATCTGATTAGGGCATTGTTTAAGTTCTACCTGCTCTTGTGGGAATTCAACTCCTGCCCCTCACCTCCAAAAATCTTCTCTAGTTTTTTCTCTGCATGTAAAGCGTGGTGTCTCACATGAGCTGGTAGGGGGTTTAGAACCCCAACAAATAGCACCCCTCTTCTCTGTCTAATTTCAGAACCCACTGAGAGATAGACACAGCAGTCAGGCTGATGGAGATCAAAATGATAGCCCTATTAGTAACAAATAAGTTGAGGGATAACTTTCTAACCAGGGGCTGTCATTTCACCCACCAACTTGAGCTTATTACTTACCTGGGGTGAGCCACAAAACTTCAGGCATGACATCCCCCTTTGGCATGGAGAACAGAGGCTGTGTGTCCCTGGGACAAGCCAGCTTCAAAAGAGGAGGGGGGAGGAAGCTGAGTCAAGCAGTTTCTTTTCCCAAACTTGCCAGTCAGAGGACTTCCCTCTCCCTTGCCTACTAGAAATCCCTCCAGATAGAAGCAGGAGGGGAGGAGGGTGGCCCCCTAGGTTTCCAAACACGTTTGCTCATGTTCTTTGCTCTCTTGCGTCCTTGTTCAGGAACCTCCTAATAACTGCAAAAAGTGCAGGTGCCATGCCCGAGTTGAGAAAATGCCCTCTCTCCATCTCTGTGCTGGGGTCCAAAGGGAAGAAGTGCCTGGGATCAGACTACCCTGAAGTTTGTAGGAAACACCTGCTTCTTGTTGATTTTGCACCAAAACTCCCTCTTGGCTCCAGCCTCCCTGACAAAGCCTATCCACCAGGCCAATAGATCCTGAAGAGACGGGATCTAAGCTCGGGAGCTTCAGCTCGCTCTGAAGACCCGACTCCATGATCCTCCCTTCATGTAATGTCATGGCCTGAGGACTTCATCTGATGCTTTCAAATTCTTATTTTAGAGATTTTAAAAAATGTGATAACCAACCTCCAATCCCCTAGCTTTTCCCACACCCTTAAGGAGTTGGTCTTGAAACAGTTCTAACCAGCTTTTCACCAGCTCTGCCATCAATGCACAGCGTGACATCCTGCCCTTCACGTATTTCCTGAACTTCCCGTAACTAGGGTTTCCTATAAAGCCTAGTCCAACACCTTGTGCGATTAAACAACAAACATATTCTTTTCTCTTGAGCTGCCCATTTAAAACCCAAAGCAGCTGTTTGCACAGGACCTCTGAACATCATGGAAAGGGGAAAGGCCAAAGACCCTTTGCACCTTTCTGGACACATCAAATTTACATCATGCAGGAGGCGATTTTGACCAGTGGCTTGTCAGGACAGATCTCATTTGTATTCATCCTGACACCGATGGCAGTGACTCGTAGTTTTCAGAGTTGTGACGCTCCTGTCACTACATGTGTGCCCCCTTTCTCTTCTAATGGTACGATGTGGATTAGGATGAGACGGAGGGTACAGGATATTGATGAATGTCAGTCAATTTTTAAATTAAAAAATATGAAGCTTGGAATGAGTTTTAATTCCCCTAAAATGCCATCAATTGTTTTTCCTCCTAGTGAGTATTCAAATGTCTCTATCTGTATTGCACAACATCTATAAAACTTTATTGTACATCAGTACTTCTGTTATTAACCCATTAATTAATTCAACAAAAGTTTTAGTACTTTTATTTTTTTTGTAGTTTTTGGCCAGAGCTGGGTTTGAACTCACCACCTCTGGCGTATGGGACCGGCGCTCTACTCCTTTGAGCTACAGGCACCACCCTGTTTTAGTACTTTTTGGCAAATGTTGAGGATCTAGAGATGGGACACATAGGGGAGAAATTCACATATTAACTTTAAGCTATGAAGTTCAAACACAATTCTTTAGGAGTGTAGATGAGCCACATACTTCATCTGGTAGATCTTGGAAGACTTATTGGAGGAGGTGGGGTTTGAGTTGATTTTAAAGGACGGGAGGCTGAGGTGGGTGGATTGCCAGAGCTCAGGAGTTTGAGACCAACCTGAGCCAGAGGGAGACCTCGTCTCTAAAAATAGCTGGGCATGTGGTGGGTGCCTGTAGTCCTGGCTACTCGGGAGGCTGAGGCAAGAGAATCTCTTTTGCCCAAGAGTTTGAGGTTGCTGAGAGCTGTGATGCCATAGCACTCCACTGAGGGCAACAAAGTGAGACGCTGTTTCAAAAAAAAAATTTTTTTTTACAAGGGTTTCATGAACAGAGAAGGCGTCTGGGTAGAACTTTGAAGACAATTTCCTGGGCTCACCTTCAGACTCCTAATGTGCGACAAGGGTTGGGGACCACCCAAAAGCTCGGGTGTGTTCAGAGACCAAAGAGCATGAGATTAAAAGGCCATTGCTGGGGGGCTGGGACAGGGACAGGCAGATATTCTCCACTTCTTCAGAAGGCCAAATAAGAAGCTGGGCGCAGTGGCTTACACCTGTAATCCTAGCACTCTAGGATACTGAATCTGGTGGATTGCTGGAGCTCAGGAGTTCAAGAATAGCCCGAGCAAAAGTGAGACCCCATCTCGACTAAAAATAGAAAAACTAGCTGGGCACTGTGGCAGGCACCTGTAGTCCCAACTACTCGGAGGCTGAGGTAGGATCTCTTGAGCCTAGGAGTTTGAGGTTGCTGTGAGCTATAATGCCACAGCACTCTACCCAGGGCCACAGAGTGAGACTCTGTCTCAAAAAAAAAAAAAAATTAATTGGAAAAAAAAAAAAGAAGACCAAATAAGAGGAATTAAATGAAGCATGAGGGCTTGGTTTCCTTTGAAGCTGAAGTTCCTGGACATGAACTTTGTTAAAAACTCCAAGTTTTTGCACAATGTGTCAAGAAAGGGCTTTCTCTGGAACAAGGAAGACAATATAGTTAAATATCCAAACCAAACACAGCCCAGAATCTCATTTGCCTACACCAGTAGTTGACAAACTTTTTCTGTAAAGAGCCAAAGGAAATACCTTCAGCTTCATAGACCATATGGTCACTGTCACAACCATTCAAGCATGTTGTTCTAGTGCAAAAGCACTGTTAGACAACATGCAAATAAATGTGTGTGGCTGCGCTCCAATCAAACTTTACTCACGGACACTGCAATCTGAATTTCACATAATTTTCACATGTTACAAAAACATCATTCTTCTTTGTGTTCGTTTTCAACCACTAAAAAAAATGTAGAGACTTCTTATTCACACCAGCCAAGAAGACAGAAGCAACTCAAATGTCCATCAATAGAGGAACGGATAAAAAAAAAAAAAAAGGAGGGCTATACATATATAATCGATTATTATCCTGCTTTGAAAAGGAAGGGAATCGTGTTAAATGATACAACGTGGATGAACCTTGAAGACATTACACTAGGGGACATAAGCCAATGACAAAAAAAAAAAAAAGAGGTAAATATTGTACAATTCCATTAAATAAGGTACTTAGTGAAATTTATAGAGACAAAAGTAGAATGATGGCCGCCAGGGGCTGGGAAGAGGAGAAAATGGGGGTTTGTGTTTAATGGGTACAGAGATGTAGTTTTTACAAGATGAGAAAGTTCTGGAGATGAGTATCATAGCAATTTGAGTATACTTAACAAAGAAGCATACACTTTAAAATGGCTAAGATGGTAATTTTTTTAAACCACAATTAAAAATAAAAAGGAAAAAGAAAAAGCTAATTCTTCTTTACTCAAAAGTATATAACCAGGCAGAAGAGCCTGTGAGTCTGCCAACCTTTGGCCCATGAGTGACTTGTCTGAGGCAAAAAAGATGGTCCAAATCAATGCTTCTCAAACGTCTCCACTGAAATACTTCCAACGAGATAAAAGGGAGAAAGCAGACTCTAGCAAGGGTCTGCCTGCAAGTCTATAAAATTATTTTAAATACGCCTTTAAATAAAATTCAGGGACATTTTAAAATCCTAGTCCACAACACATGCTATTTTAATGTAAAATTGACATTCATTGTAAAAATCCATAAAACCTGATGCAAGTTCAGGCTTAGAGAAGGTGAGTGACTCAGTCAAGGTCTCAAAGCTAGAACAAGTCGGGTCTGGAACTGGATCCACAAATTCCTGACTCCAAGCTGCCTTCTCATCAGGCATTGGCTTCCCATTCCCAATCCCTACCCCTAGCCCCCAACATTGAAAGCTGTCTTTAACGTAGTGATGGCAAACCACTTATGAGTTTCTACCAAGATACATCAATTCATAGGTTTCAAATAGTATGCATTCTGTTCTGTTCTAGAATATTTTAGTTTGGTTTGTTCTAAGAGCCTTTCTTCTCCTGCTTTCTTGAACTCTGCTTTCTCACCCATTTGTAATTGCTTTTCTTTTTAACTTTTCACAACATCCCATTCTGATATATATCACAGGATGTTAAATTATGAGGGACCTGAAAGATTTGTGGTTTTTGGACACCTGGCATCATTCTTCTCTTGTGGCAGACTACAGTATTTGTTCAGAATTCTCCCTTCCTTCCCTGTTCTTCTCCCCATCCTACTGACTTTAAACTTTGCCATATGATTTGTGTTCTTCCATGGAATGTGCACAGAGGTGAGACTGTGCTAGTCTTAAGCAGAGGTTTTAAGGAGCATCATATGTTTCCACTACTTTTAAGAAGCTCTCCAACTCTCTTTGAGAACCATGTGTTGTGAGTAGTGTCTGTTCTTTCAGCTGGGGCCTCAGAATGAAAACATGACAAACCAACACACACTAAGTCTGCAGGCTGGGCCCAAGCCCAGACAATCCAGACTCATGTGTTGCTATAAACTACCACGTTTTGGAGCTGTTTGTTACACAGCATTATTCCACCAGAAGCTGACAAATACACCCCTTCTTTTGGCCCCAGGGCTTTGATTAATTGATTGATTGATAGCCCTCTTCTACTCTCCATTCATAGGCTCTATTTAGGCTGACTCTTCCCCTTCCTGAACTGTGCACCCTCTAATATATCATGTCAACTAGCTCTCATTTCTGAAACACACTGTGTTTCTTCTCTGGTGAGATCTCAACTGTTTTTATGAAAGTTGAGAGAGTCTCATACTCTCTCTCTTGGCCAGCACAAATGCCTGACCCTGGGCTCTGTCCCTTACTCTAAAGAGCTTCTGAAGAAATCTTACTACCCTTTAGGTAGTAAGATAAGGGAGAAGATAAGGAATCTTATCTAAGTCCCATCTGTTTTACAACAAAAGCATAGAAAGAGTGTGGGTCATACAATACTAGATACCATATCTCTTGGTTGCTTTTTGAGGGTGGGAAGTCATGCATGGAAAACAAATAAAAGATTTCTCTTAGAATGCAAAGAACAGAAGCATTGAAAGCACCTGAAAATAAAAGCTATTCCTTGTGCTTTGTGAAAGAACCAAGTCAGTGCTGAATTACTTATTCACATGAAAATTTGGGAGCAGAGATGCAGACCGTCCAAAACACCAGAACACACCGATTTGAAATTTAAGAGGTCCTTATATGGGCTAGGAAACCCTGGAGCTGCCCAGAAGTGTTTCGGAAGAGCTTTAGATGAAGTATTTCTTCAAAACAAACTGCTTGATGAAAACATGCTCCCTTATACCTTAGGGTCCTATAAAGATGTGTTGTGAAAAACCTAAAATAAAAAGCATAAAGGCTACCGATTTTTTCAGAGCAGTATGTTTGGCTTTGCCACATACTTTCTTTAAAAATAGAATTTTTTTTTTTTTGAGACAGAGTCTCACTCTGTTACCCTGGCATCACCCTAGCTTACAACAACCTCAAATTCCTGGGTTCAAGCAATCCTCCTGCCTCAGCCTCCCAAGTAGTACAGATGCCCATCACAAGAGCTGGTTATTTTTTTCTATTTTTAGTAGAGACGGGGTCTCACTCCTGTTCAGGCTGGCTCAAACTCTTGAGTTCAAACTCAGGAGTGCTCGACCAAAATTCAACTGTTTCTTAAAGCAGTTGAAGGTTCACAGCAAAATTGAGCGGGACAGAGATTGCCCATATACCTCTTGTTCCTACACACGCGTTAGCCTCTTCCATGATGGACATCTCCCATCAGAGTGGTTACGATAGATGAACCTGCATTGACACATCATTATCACCCCAAGTTCACGGTTCATCTTACAGTTCAAGTTCACTCTTGGTGTTGTACATTCTGGGGATTTCAACTAGTGTATAATGACATGCGTGGTGTCACACGGGGTAGTTTCACTGCCCTAAAAGCCCTCTGTACTCTGCCTATTATCCTTCTCTCCCCCATACCCACTGGAAACCATGGATCTTTTTTATTGTCTTCATAGTTTTGCCTTTTGCAAAACGTTGTATATTTGAAATTATACAGTATGTAGCCTTTTCAGACTGGTTTCTTTCAGGTATATACTTTCTAAAATAAAGCAGCGTGGGTTCTAAACTGTGAGTGTGAAGTTTTCTCCTCTACCCCCAGGATAATAAAATAAGTTTACATTCTCTCAGTCCAGACAGCTGGACCATATAGGGACACAGTATGAGTTCTGCTGAGTGACAGGGGAAGCCGACTGGGGATTAAAAGGATAATCCCCAAAGTGGAAAATTAGCTGTGGAAAATCAGGGGTTGATAAACAATCCCCCTTTCCTATGCCGTTCCCTCTTGCTCCATTCTCCTACCTTTCCCCCTATCCTACCCGCCACAGATTCCCACAGTTTCCCAGGCTTTCTCAGAGGTCTGGGTGGCCTTGTCCCACCCCTGAGGAGGACTATCCACATTAGTCATGAAGCAAATGCCAGACCCAGGAAATCCTATCAGTTGGATGCTCTGATAGGCGCTTGGGGTGGTACTAACTTCTGTAAAATACAATCCTTGCCCTTTACACTCATACTTACTAGCAGTGAGAAACTTATAAGCAAATAATCTCTCAGGAGAGAGTGCAAAACCAGAAACAAAGCCGAGGAACTCTTAGAGTGTGGTCCTTTGGAAAGGACTCACTCCCTGTCCCCAGAGAATCTGACTTAATTGGTCTGGGTTGAGTCTGTTGTTGGATTGTGTCAAAACACTCCCCAGGTGATTTTAATGTTAGCCAGCCCTAAGAGCCACCACCCTAGACCTGCTGAATCAGGGACTCCGTTAAGGCTCAGCCACTGGGATTTTAATGAGCCCCTCGGGTCAAGTTTGAAAACCACTGCTCTGTGTCGCTAAGAAGTGTCAGCATGGGAATGGAAGGTTCTGGAAAGTGAGGAGTTGAGGTTGGGGCGCTGGCCTGGGGGTAAGGGGTTCTTAAACTGGCATCTTTCCCTCCTTGTCTGGGCGTCAGGGCAGTGGGCAAGTGCTCCAATCACAACCTGGCCTGAGCCAGTCTCGGGGTGAGACCGAGGGATGTGGCCTGTGGAGTCCAGTCCTGAGACCTCAGAGCCTCAGTACTGGTCTTGACCCCACGGTTATTGCTCATTTCCCTCAGAGCTCCTTAGTGGGCAGGAAAGGGTGGGCCTGAGGAGGCTGTAGTGAACAGCCAGAAGGTCTCTGACTGGAGAATGCTGCCTTCCACTTTTACAGCTCCTTATCCTTTCCCCCAAACTGGGCCCCCCACCGAGGGCTGGCTTCTTAAAAAATGGAAAACCCAGACAGGAGGAACTGTGTTCATCCCCTTCCCCATACAGAAACTGTGTCTCCTGTCTTGGACATCCAACATTTCGTCCCAAACAATCACGCCCGCACCCATCATATAAGGGTGCAATCCAATCCTGAACCCCGGCATCCTCTGTCCCCCAACTTTTCCATCCCAGCTGATGTAATAGAAAACAGTAGGTCTCTCGGCCTTGCCTCCTCGGGCCCCCCTCCCAGGCCAATTGGGCAGGGCACGACCCCGCCGTGGTGCCCAGCTCGCGGGAGGAGGGAGGGACCCGAGTTCCCGCAGCACCCGCAGGCAGCGCCCCGCGCGTCGGGGGGAGCCTGCGGGCGATTGCGGGCCGAGCCCCCTTCCCGATGGGGAGGGCCGCGGCCGCGGCGAGTGGCGGCGGGTCCGGAGGCTCCTCCCCTGGGGTGGTGGAGCAGGAAGCGGGGCGGGGGCGCGGGCGCGGGGGCGCGCGGTGCGGGGCGAGCGCGGGGCCCGGGGCGGCGGAGTATGCGCGGGCCTGGGCGGCCAGCCCCGGCGCACAGCCGCGGCCGAGGCGCGCGGCGCGGGGCGGAAAAGCCTGTTTACACAGACTGCACACCGCCTGGGGAATAATGCAGTAAAGGAAGTGAGCCGGCTCGGCCTGACTGCTCCAACTTCCTGCTCTCACACACACCAGAGGGGGAAAAAAAAAGAGGAGCGAGAGAAAGAAAAAAAAAGGGGGAAAAATCAGGATCTCATTACAAGAGCAACAGACCGTCTGCAGACGCCTGTCAGCATGGAAAGTCGGGGGCTTTCGCCCGGGTCCTCCTAGAAATTCCCCCGAAGAAGGATCTGAAAGCTCCCCCACATCTGGGTAGGTAACAAGGCTTGTGCCTGTTGCTCGGACACTCGCAAAGTTTCGTTTGGGTTTTTTTTTTTTTTTCTTTCTTTTCTTGGGCTTGGTGGGGGTGGGGCAGTGGGCGCCGCGGGATGGGTTGCGGGCCGGGGTGGGGGTGGGGGTGCGTCCGCGCTGAAGGGCCCGCCCGGGGAGGGGGCGCCGCCGGGGATGCTCTTGCGCCCGCGTCGCTGCCACCGCCTCCGCCTCCGCGGAGCTAGCGCGCCGGGCCGGGGGCTGCGGGACCCTGCAGCCCAGAGGAAGGGGTGCCGGGCGTGCAGCCTCGGAGGCTCTCTCAGGGCAGCGCTGCAGGCAGTGGAGGCAGCAGGGGTCAGCAGGGCTTGGGGCACCAGAGAAGAACGGTGCGGGGTGACTGGGGCAGGCGGCGTGCCTGGAGGCTGGACCACCGCTGGCCTTCCTGCTGGGACTGCGGTCGCGCTTTCCTCGGGGTGGGCAGAGGGCACCGGTGCTGGGATCCAGGGATGGAGAGGGAGGTGGAGGGCGCGGGGAACAAAGTTGGTGGGAGTAGGGCTGCGTCTACTCTCGCTCTGCAGGTGACCCCCACCCAGGTCACCGCCCCAGGCGCACTCCCAGTCGGACATTTAAAAGCCGGTGGGGTCTTTACTGGACACGGTTTTGGAGAACGACCCAGCAAGAAGCGATGGTGGCGCCCCCAGCTCTTTAGCTGCTAACTGAATGTTGGCCTGGAACGCTACTGTAACTCTGGGGGCGAGATCAAAATTTTGGGGAGTGGTTAAAAAAAAATAAAAGATCTCGGTTTTGTTATTTTTTCTGAACCTTATCATGGGGACAAGCTACAGTTAGGTGGCGGGTGGAGGTGGGAGCAAGAAATGTTATTTTAGAAACTGCAAAAGGGGCTTTTTAGAAAAAAAAAAAAACGAGTGTCGGGAGAGTTTCTGGCTTGTCTGGAAACGGCAAGACTAATTGCCATGCGCTTCCGCTTTGAAACTGGCAGCAGACAGCATCTTGAAAATGACTCACTGGAGGGAGCTCACAAAGAAACTGTGGTTTGCTCCTTCTCAGGTTTATGTATTTGTGCCTTTTACAGTTTCCTTTGTAGTGTTCGAGGGGTCCCCCGCCCCCTCCCCAACAGCCCCCTTTCTGCCTCCCTCTCTTGAAAGCCCCCCCACCCCACCCCCGCCGGTCTTTAACTCTCCCCAGTCCCCAGCCCGGGGCAGGGGGGTGCAGGGGAGAGCCGAGTTGTTTTTGGAGTTGGCTGGGGAGAGGGTTAAAGGGATTCTGCTGCAGCAGGGGGAAAAAGTTCCCTGAATTTTCCACTGGCTGCTGCAGGAAGAGAGAGCCCCTTTAGTCATTGCGAAGTAATGTCTGCACACACACCGACTAATCTCATTAGGAGTTTCCGCTGCCCGGCACAGGAGGGGTTTTGTGCAGCCACTGTCAGCCTGGGGAGCCCAGCGCTGGGGAGGGAGACAAGTTACGGCTTTATTTACTTAGAGGTGCAGCCGCCCAACGGTCAGGGCAGCATCTTGAAAACTTTGAGGTCACTCTGGGCATTTTGGACTTGTCTCCCCGTGTGTGTAGCGGATGGGATGGGGTAAGAGGGTGTTTGAAGCAGCTCAGACACATCTCCCAACTATGCTTCATTCTTTGTGGGGAAGAGGAGAAACCAAACACGTTCAGGGCATCTCTAAGAGCTGAAATCGATTTGGGAGTCTTACTGCCGAAGAAAATACCCTCAGGTCTCTCTCTCTCTTTTTCTTCCTTTCTCCGTGGCACACATTTATTTGGAAAAGGTCAGTTGTGAGTTTCAATTTATGAGGATTATAAAATTACAAATTGTGTTAAGAGGGCACGTGGGTCAGACAGTTAAGGAGACTGCCCATAAGCCTTCTTTAGAGTTTCCAGTAATGATGCAGCCTGCAAAACCCCCTGAGTTAGGAAGAGTGATAGCCTTTCTATGCCAAATATAGCAAAGGCCTTCAGGCCCCTAAAAACAACAACAACAACAACAAAAACTCTTTAAATGTTGCCTAGAAATGTGTAGAGTTACTAAAAAGACTAAAGACTTTTACGGAACCTGATTGGACCAAATGTGGTCCCTTTATTGACAAAGACATGTTGCCTCTCTTTTGAGGGTTTTTGAGGGGTTGGCATTTCTTTTATGGTGGCAAAGTATATACTAAAAACAACCCCACCAGCCTGAGCGGAGTGTGAGTCAGCTAGCACAAGAAGTCCCCAGTGCCATGCCTTGTACAGAGTTGGTACCTAATAAATTGTTACTTTCAATTTACATGGAAAGCTATGAGTAGATAACAAAACTTACAATAGAGAAGAACAGTTTGCAAGATCTAATGTCATTCTGCATGACAATTCCTAAAGAATGGTGGTTGTAAATAGTCTGTTCAAGAGTGCATTTCCTTCAGATAAAAAGGAAGTATTCAGAATAACTCATTCTGACAACTAATTGTTAGGGATGCATGAGGTTCATTAAAGTCAGTGGCTCTCTACCAGGAGTAAATTTGCTTCCCAGGAGACATCTGGCTGTGTCTGGAGACATTTTTGATTGTCATAATTAAGGGGATGCTATTGGCATCTAGTGGGTAGAGGGTAGGGGTGCTGCTAAACATTCAACAACGCCCAGGAAGGATACCCCACTCCCCTGCACCTCCCCTGAGTTTCCTAACTCAGAATGCCAGTAGTGCCCAGATTAGGAAACCCTCATTTACGTAAATAAGGATGGTGGAGTTGATGAAAAATTCTTTCATGAGCATTCACTCAACAAGCAGGGCATTTAAAAGTTGTCACTTTGTGGGTTTTTGCCACATGTGTAATGCATAATGTTCACGAATTTTCTCTTTCTCTTTTTGATCGGTTATGTGCGATAGGAATGCATGGAGATGATGGCATTGTAGGGCTGTACCCTTTGTGAGCATCCCTGAAGCTCCGCAGGCATGGCGTCCTCACCTGCTTGGTACCCGTGCTTTTTAGACTGGAGTGGCCGTGGTCCAGATGGGGTAGAGCAGCAGTTTTTCAGCTCCATTTGAATTTTGAAGTTACCTAAACCTTTATTAAAGACCCCCTCTTTTTCCTATATAAAAAATTAAATAATTCAAGACCGCTAATACACAGTAAATGTAACTCTGAGATCATATATTAAAATTTATGTATTTAATAACTTTTTGGAACTTGGATCTTTTCCTGAAATTAGTTTTAAAGGACTTCCAGGCAGTGTATATAAATTCAAATATTCCCTTCTCAGCTGCCAGATATTGTATTTTATGTGTTCTCTGGTACTCAATTGTATTTATATATCTGTCTGATTCAGAAGACCAATATAGTGCTGTGAAATATGACCTATTGACAACCCAAAACACTCCATAAAAAATTATCCAAGGATGTGACTTCCTGGAGTAGAGTCTTTTTCACAGAGGGTGAGTTACTGCTTACTAATTGATAGTTTTGTTCTTTTCCAGTTCCAGAGAATGACTCAGTCATCTCCGAGTTTCTCAGACCTGGTGGGAAGTGGGGAGAGGTGTCTCCCTATGTTGCTTAGGCTGGCTTTGAACTTCTAGTTCAAGCAAATCCTCTTGTCTCTTAGCCTCTGGAGTAGCTGGGATTATAAGCACAGGCTTCCTCATTCAGTCTGAAATGGACTCTCTGTCCATTCTGCTTTTGCCCTGGTTCTGAGCCCAGTCTTCTGATAACTTCCCAAAGATCTATCCTGGCACATACCCGTGGGAGAGGCATGGATAGTTTGCACGAAGGATGTCACTCTTACCAGATTTTCTTGTGTGTTTCATGCAAAAGTTTTTTTATCCTGGTTATCCATAATTCCTCTTTGACTTCAGAGATTGATTTATTACAATCTACTTGAGACCATGCTAGCATAAAAGTATTTTCTATGGGTTGGTTGTTTTTTTTTTTCCTGTTGTGAAACATATTAACTAGAATGACCTTAAAAAGATAGAGAAAACCATAATGAAAATGGTAGACATTTCCCATAATTCTACCATTTACATTTTGATGTATATTTTTCTGGTCTTTTAAAATGGGCATGTATGTATATGTATAAATACATACACACATGCACATAAAATTCTTCATTGGAATCACAGTACTGAACTGTTTTATAATGTATTTTTACTTAATGTAGCATGGTAACACACTTTTATAACTAGTGCTAAGACTGGAATTATCACATAGTATTTATTGATCTAATAAAAGTATTGACTCAGCAGTGGGTTGACATAATTTCTACATGGACTTCAATGTTTTTGTCCTTTGTGGTTCAAGTAATGTCCTAAGAATGCTCCCCTCTTGAAAGACTGAGTTCCTGTGTGCTGTGAAATTTGGGATTTTGAGGAGTTTCTCTATGATTTAAGAATGAGTCATGATTTGCTGTAGAGTATCAAGATGTAGTAACAGGAAGTACGGTGCACTACACATCAAAACAGAATGTTGAATGATGAAAGAAGGGAAACTAGGTTAAACTGAAAATACCCCTTGAAATTATCCACCTGTCAAAGAGGAGGAAGGTGCATTTTGTACACTTGGACAACTCTTATTTGTTACTGTTTCATTTTATATCAGTAGAGTTTCCAAACTTTGGAATTGGTGTTTTAAATTGATTTTGAGCTCAAGATTACTGTTGCCCATGGCTGCTTTGAATTGAGGTCATGCAGCTTTGCGATTGAAACCATGACAATGAGACCATGAAAACTCTGGTTTTGCCATTTACAGTGCAGCCCCGGTAAACTGAATTATCAGTGTGTGTGTGTTCTGTTAAATACTAAGGGCTTTCAAAAATGGTAGATTATTTGGTCTTCTCTTTTATTCTGTTATTATAGAATAATAATTATTCTATGCAGAAGTTTGATTCTCTGGGATTCCTACCTGAAACCAAAATAAAAATGACCTTTCACCCATTATTAAAAACTTATATCTATGTCAGCACTTTTGAAATAAACTTTGAACTGGTCGTTTCAGTAAATTTTGATTTGGTTTGAATTGTCATGGGGAAGGAACTCATTGATTATTGATGTGCATAAATTTACGTTTCCTGGAAAGAATTATTCTAAGAAGTGAACAGGATTATTTTGTAACATGGCTGAGAGATTCACTTGTCTATTTTTACAGAAATTAAGATGACGGTCTTATTAATATATTCTATATATTATATAATCTAATATATATTCTAACTGGAATTGGACTAAAATGAATTTATTCACACACCCTAAAAAGAGGAGTTAAAACACGTAGTTTCATAGTGTTCTTAAAGCTACTATATCTGAGAACAATTCCTACTTATCCATGTATGATACGGGAGTGATGGGATGGGTATAAAACACACTTATCTGCCCACTTCCTCTTTTTTTAACTTTTTAATTGATACCCACTAATTGTACATATTTCAGGGGGTACACAGTGATGTTTCCACACACAAAATGTATAGATCAGATCAGGGTCATTAGCATAGCCATCATCTCAAATGTTTATTATTTCTGTGTGTTGAGAATATTCGATGTCCTTCTTTCAGCTGTCTGAAACTGTAAGTTGACCACCCAAGGGATTGTATTGAACTGGTTAACATATGGAAGTGGTCAACATAAGGAACTAGGCCTGCTGTACTGATACGTATATGTGGTGCTTGTCTGGCCTATGAAAATTAGATCAAGTTGAGGTGGTCAATGCAGGGAGGTGGTCAGTTATGGAGGGTCTACTGTATATAATGTGTAATTAGTAACTGTAGTCTTTCTACAGTGCTATAGGACATTAGAATTTATTCTTCTTGATGAAATTTGGGCTTCTGGATAAAGAATAAAGAATATGAGACTTTAGGTGTGATTTACAGACCTTAAAATGAATAGATTTTTTTTTTTTTAATTTGAGACAGAGTCTCGTTATGTTGCCTTGGGTAGAGTGCTGTGGTGTCACAGCTCACAGTAAACTCTAACTTTTAGGTTTAAGTGATTCCCTTGCCTCAGCTTCCCAAGTAGCTGGGACTACAGCTACTTGGGACTATTTTGTTGTTGTCGTTGTTCTTGTTGTTGTTGTTTAGCAGGCCGGATGGGGTTCAAACCCACCAGCCTCAGTGCATGTGGCCGGTGCCCTACCCACTGAGCTACAGGTGCCGCCCAAAATGCACAGATCTTTAGTGTTCCTGTATACACCTTTGATACCCCCAAGAGAAAAATATTTCCTTCATCCCAAAACATTTCCTATATTTTTATTTCCTTGTGGCAATTTCAATTTCATGATTCTACCATGTAGATTCTTAAACCCCAGAACACCTTGATAAAATACTGCACTATTTTTATTCATTCTGCTTTGGTTGAAAAGAAATCATTAGAGGTGTAATGGTTTATGTCTGTAATCCCAGCGCATTAGGAGGCTGAGGTGGCTGGATGGCTTGAGGCCAGGTGTTCAAGACCAGCCTGGGGAACAAAGTGAGAATTTGTCTCTACAAAAAAAGAAAACATTTTAAAAAAATTGAAAAATCACTAAGATATATAGGTTTTCTCATCATGCAATCAGAGGAACAAAATCCCTTGTGTATTACTTAATATCCCACCAATATTTACACTAGCCAAAAGTAATGTGTGTTGTAGGAAAAAATATATTTCTTTTTGGGCTGAACTAATTGGATTGAGGAAAACTAATCTATGTGGCTTCAGTTTCTTTGGCTTGAGGGTGAAATGATTTAAAGCTGAGAAGGTCAGAAGGCCTATTGGTGTGCTACTCTTGTAGAGTAAAGAACTTGAATTCTTGGAGTTGTGAAAGTGTGATGTGATTTTTTGCTGCTATTCTCAAACAAGCTGACTTATAGACATACACAGCAATTTAAAGAAACTACTGTTTTTGTGGAAGGAAAAAAGAGTTCCCCATAAATTATCTTTTTAATTCCATTTGGCCCCTTATTGAATGAGGAACACCCCAATGGAAGGTCAGTGTTAGCCATGATTCTTCCTTTCTGCCTGGTCCTTTGAGGTTTGTGATAGGCAACACCCATTTCTTTGTTTCTTTTCTTTTTTGTAGATAGAGTCTTATTCTGTTGCCCCAGGTAGAATGCAGTGGCATGATCATAGCTCACTGCAAACTGCAAATCCTGGGCTCAGTCAATCTCCCTGTCTTAGCCTCCCAAGTAGCTGTGACAGCAGGTCTATGCCACTGCCTGGGTAATTCTTTCTATTTTTGGTAGAGATGGAGTCTCAGTTTTGTTCAGACTGGTCTCGAACTCCTGGCCTCCTAGAGTACCAGGATTACAGGTGTGGTGAACCACCTCACCTGGCCGGGCAGCACTCATTTCTAATGAGGCAGAGCCACCTCATTCCGGGGGACACCTGTGACTGTCTCTTGGTTGGGTGTTGAGTAGCACCAGATAGGATTTTGGTCACCTGGTTCAATCCCTACTCTTTTCTTCTGATGGTCTTTGAAGGTGCCATCTGTTCCCCACTGCTGTATCTTAGGGTTCCCACACTCCTTCTTGCCCCTTCCTATTCCTTGTCCATCCAGGGAACTAGAACAATCCTTTCAACACAGATCTTACCATGTCATTCCTCTCCTGAAAATCTTTCATGGCTTCAGTTTAGAACAAAGACCAAAATCCACCTCTTTGGGTACTTGCCCTGGCAATGGAGGCCCCATTCTCTGTTTACGGCAAATATCTCCTGCTTAAGCTTTCTTACGCTATAAAGCTATCTTTCTCTTCTTCAATAAACTTCGTTTCATGCTTGTCTTAAAAAAAAAAAAAAAAAACAAACCAGAAAACAAAATCCTTAACATAAACTACAAGATGTGATCTGGGCCGAGCCACACTGGCCTCTCCTTACTTCCTCAGTGAAGTGCCCTGTGTCCACTGGGCTTTTATAAATGCTGTTCTCACTTGGGAATCCTCTTCTCCCGTTCCCCACTCCCACCAGTGTTACAAACTCCACTCTGCCTGTGGATCCTCATTACTCATTAATACCTTTTCTCCAAAACTCAGGAACCAAGGAGATGTGTCCCTCATTATCAGAAGTCACTGTTGACGCCTTTGAACACCTCCTGCCAGAGAGGGACACTGTGCATGTCTATGTCATGATGAGTCCCGCATCTGTAGTGCCCATCAGCCTGTGAACTCCCTTTGGGCCCACTCTCTGTTTTTCTCGTCCTTGTATTTATCCCAGCACTTTGGCCAATACCTGGCACTCAGTTGGATTGGAAAGGGGAAAGGTTGTGGATAGATCCTCCCCATCTTGCCACTGGACTTGATCAAGCACTTTGTTGCTATGCCTATATGCATAAAGACAGTCAAAAAGGTCCTCTATCCCATGTCCCTTACTTTCCCTTCAGACTTGCAAAAAAAGCAGATATACAGAAATCGGGTTAGTATATTAATATCCTAGAGGACAAGCTTTAGCCCTGTTGTTGATATCAGTATTATTATACTGAGAATGGTTGGTTAACAGTCAAGTTGTCCACAGGATAGTGGAGCTTGAAAAAATTGCAGTGTAAAGTTCTTTCAATATTATAACTAACCACTGTGGAGTAACCATCATGAGTCTGTAATTATTATTATTTCTTTCTTTTCGAGAGTCTCACTCTCTTATCTTGGGGGGTTGAACGCCATGGTGTCATTGTAGCTCACAGTAACCTCAAACTTTTGGGCTCAGGCGATCCTCATGTCTCAGCTTTTTGAGTAGCTGGGACTATAGACACCCACAACAATGCCTGGCTAGTTTTTTTTTTTCCTTTTTCCTATTTTTAGTAGAGACAGGGTCTTACTCTTACTCATGCTGGTCTGGAATTCCTGAGCTCAAACAATCCACTCACCTTGGCCTCCCTGAGTGCTGGGATTACAGGTGTCAACCACCTTGCCTGGCCTGTTAAGTCTGTAATTAAAGATTTCAATTGACTAAATTTTCATTGTTCCCTTGGGTAACAACTACTTTTTAGTTTTATAGTAGTCACAGTTAAGCTTCTTTTATGAAAACCTGTGTGTTTAGCTTTTGTCTGTAACTTTTTGAAATTAATGATGTTAATGATTGAGTTTTAAAATAATACAAGACACTGCCCTGTGTGATGATGAAAAGATAAGTGACTCAATACCCAAATTATTTTTGCTGAAAAAAAAAAAACAAACCCCCAAAACTAGCCAGGCATTGTGGGGGGCGTCTGTAGGCCTCCTAGTTAATTTCATTCAGCTGGGTTTCACCAAGGAGCAATTTGTTGATAGTCAGACTTTGATTAACCGGAATGTTTGATTAAGCAGATTTTCTACTGGCACTTAATTGTCAGAAAGGAGAGATGAAAACAACAGCTGCCACCATCATCACCCAGTAACCCCCAGGACTTATGTGAGGGTAACTGTAGGACTTCTCTGTGGGAATTAACTGTGGGAATTCTACATTTATCTATACCTATAGGTTGCCATCAACCTCAGAATGAGGGTACCAAGGCCCAGAATAACAGTAGAGTAATAATACCGTAGCGCCTCCAAAGCGGACCACCTCCCTACATTGACCACCTCCTTAACTTGGCCTAATTTTCATAGACCGGACATGTGCTGTGTGTACGCCTCAGTCCAGTAGGCCTTGTTCCTTATCTTGACTACCTCTGTATGTTGACCAGTCTCTCGAGTGGTCAACTTACAGAGGTTCTACTGTGTTCTATCAAACAATGTTCTAACCAAGAAAAAAGGTAGCTGGTAGAATGATGTTCTGACACTGAAAGTAGAGAACATATCCTTGGTTAATAGAACTGGGACTGGAACTCCCACCACCCCACTTATCTTAATAGAGTTGGGGAAGTTTGCCATTAGAGGCGAAAGGACAAGCCCTTGCTGTTCAAGTTTATGCCAAAATGAATGGGACAGTATGTGACCTCAGCTTTTGCTGCTGCTCGGTACAGAGTCACTCTGCCTATGTAGGGTTCAAAACCTGGTTCTTTACTAAGGGAGGGTTTCTTTAAACTTCTGCACCCCAGTGAATTGTCAGGAGAAGACAAGAGAGAACCTGGATTTGTGATACAATTTTCTAGGAAAGAAGAATGCTTAGATGCCTGATAATTTCAGCAAGTCGCTTTATGGGGAAACCAAGCCGTTTGGTGTATTTGGAACACTGTACGTGAGGGGCAGTGCTTCAGTTTTCTTGTATGAACTTGAAATCCTCTGGAATCTAGAGTTCGTAAGCATTGTTAGGCAAGTTATTTCTGCTAGAGTCCCGCCTGTTATTACCAAGCTCCAGATACTGATCATTTAGACCGCAGTTTTTTTTTTCTTGTCTTTTTTAGAAAAGCATTTTAGAGCACACGCCTCCAGATCCTCCTGGTGATGATTGAGTGAGGGTTAGAAATGATTGTCACATCTTTGCTGCATACTTAGGGTGACCAGATTCTAACATGTGTAAGGTGGGACAGCATGGCAGGGGCGTGGGGCAGGGGACAGCGCAGGGCAGGGCCTGACAACAAGGCAAACTTTGATAAGCAGTTCTTACTAATCACTTCTCAACAATTATTTGTTATTATTACAGTTTAACATTATAAAATTAACAAAAATAATATAAAACTCATATTCTGGCGAAATAGCCATATGGCAGCTGAAAACCGTATATTCCCTTCTTGTTCTCCAGCCCCTTCATGCATTCTTTCTAAAAATCGGGACTTTTTAAAAACGCTGTGGGACGCGGGACAAATTGTTCAAAAGTGGGACTGTCCCGCCAAAATCGGGACGTCTGGTCACCCTGTGCATACTAGCCCCGTGCAGAAGTGCCTCAGAGGACTTTACCTTGATAGTTAAGGCAGGAATATAAGAGTCAGGCGTTCCTGTCCTTCCATTATTTACTTTTTCTTTAGACAGGGTCTGGTTCTGTCACTCAAGCTAGAGTGCAGTGGCATTTAATTCGCTTATGTAGTTGCTATAGCATTTTTCTTTCCTTTCCTTTTCTTTTTTTAAAAGACAGGGTCTTGCTATGTTGTCCTGGCTGGAATGCAGTGGCTCAATCCTAGCTCACTGCAGCCTTAAACTTCTGGGTTTCAACAGTCCTCACTCCTTAGCCTCCTGAGAATCTGAGACTACAACCTGGATTATTTTTAATTTTTAAAAATTAGAAGAGATAAGGTCCCGCTATATTGCTCAGGCTGGTCTCAAACTTATGGCCTCAAGCAGTTCTCCTGTGTCAGCCTCCCCAAATGCTGCTATTACAGGCCTGAGTTACCATACCCAGTCTACTAGGCCATTAATTCTCAATTCTGTGTTGATGATAAGTGGAGTAATTTGAAGAGTGTTAAAGAATTTCTTTTTTAAACAATATTTACCCTCAGTGAATCCCAAACAGTAAAAAAGAAAAAATATTTAATTACTTTTTTTTTTTTTTTTTTGCATTTTTTGGCGAGGGCTGGGTTTGAACCCACCACCTCTGGCATGTGGGGCCAGCGCCCTACTCCTTTGAGCCATAGGCGCTGCCCTATTTAATTACATTTTTAAAATTTTAAAATTTATAAACAATTTTTGCTTTAGTTTTCTTTTGTTCGCTCTTAACAATTTAATCTTAAAGGAAAAATTTGTTTGAAAGTGTATGACTTTAATTCTATACTTGCCTGCTGTTCAAAGATATCTTGATCAAACTAAATGACCCAAGTGTACGTACTGTGGGTTTTTAAAAGATTGGGGGGGGGTGGGTCACTGCTCTCAAATAAGATCGTTGTCCTGCTTTGATTTAAATCAGAGTTGAACCACAAGAACAGCATTTCTTTGCCCTTTGCCACATCCTTTGTGTGTTTTAACCTAAATATTAAGACCTACTCATTTGTCTTTAAGAAAGTAGGAACTTTAAGATCCTGATGTAGAAGATCCTACAGGCTCTAGATGATTAAAACTTTGTTATTTGGTAAAAAGGAGAGTGATTTTCTTGAGCAAGGGAGAAAAAAATCAGTAAAGCAAGATCTGACTGTGACTGTGTGTGGTTAATATATTCACCCTGAACAGTGATGGGAAGAGTAGGTGGATTACTAAGTTGTATGCAACATTTCAAAAAGGGACTAGCGAAGTGAGTGGGTGGCAGCTGCCCACATGGGAATCAGGGCAGTGAGGGTGCTCTGGGGCGTGGATCCGATATTCGGTGCTAATGCCACCAACCAGGCCAGTCTCTTCCATCAGAGGCCTTTGGTGGCCTCTGTGTAAGAACATTCCTTGGACATGAATGAACCTTTAGTCTGCTCCTTGAGGACAGTTCTAATGTTATTTTGCCCATTTATTCAGTGCGTTTTGGCAGCTAATAAAACAGTTTGAAGTAGTAGGCCTTGGGAGAAGATTATCTAGTTTTGAAATCACTCCTTCTCTATTTTTACCTGTCTTAGAAGTCATGGTGCTCAGCAGGAAGACCGAGATGCAAGGGATTTTCAGTACGTCCCACTAAACATCAGGCTTGGTTTCAACACAGACTCAGTGAAAAGTGAGAAGCTTTGGCTTTCTTTTTGACCTTCATGCTATTATAATTTTCCTTCATGTTCAAAAGAACGTTATGAGAAGTTATTTACACTGAGAAGATAGCCTCTGTGTTTGGCACCATAACCGTCCTATGTAGCTAGTCTTGATATGGTGTAGGAAAGCATGAGGGGAACCTGCATGTGGGGAGAATAAAGTTTAAAAGGGGCCAGTTCCTACCTCTGCGACTTGAGATGCTGCTCAAATCCTCCACAGATGTCCACCACATGAGCAGGTGGTGATATTTTGAAGACTGTGGATTCACTGTTTTTTTTCTAGATCTCTTCCAAAGTGAATATATTATCATGCTAGATTTATGTATAAACATTTATGCCTGGAATTTGCATTTCCTAAACCATGAAAGACTTTTGTGGAGATGAATCTGGGAAGAAAAACAGTGAAACTAACCAGTTCCTCGCTCGGGGAACCGCTCCTGGCAGGTAGCTCTGAAGAAGATGTTGCTGACCACTTTCTCAAGTCATGTAGCGGGACCCAAGACTAGGTAATGTCAACATGACTCAGCTAAATCTTGACCTTGCCAGGAACCATCACCTTTTGGCAAACGTTACATTTCAGACAAAGAAAAAAAAAAGATTTATAATACCATTAGCCCTTTGTGAATTATCAGCAGTTCACATATGCTATGCTTGAAAGTTTTAGCCCTGATCCTATACTTTCAAACGATGTCAGGATCAACCGGTGAATATCATTTATTTAAAAAGAGATCTAAAATGGTGTCCATGGGTTATTATTTAGTCCAGGAAAGGGAAAGGTAACTTTTCCAGGAGGGCTGATATTGGGGACTGCTTTTTTCTATTAGTGACTTTATGGCCCAGAAATTACTGAAGAGATGATGCCTTGTTATTCTAAGTTATATAGAGAAGGGAAGAAGGTTGCCAGTTTCCCTGGGAAGAGCACGCAGGGTTTCTTCTCCAGGCTGCTGCCAGGGTTTTCTGTGAAGGAAAGCTGGATCGGGGAGGGGGGCCAAGGGTTCCTATTGCTCCATCCAGTTCCCAAGCAAATTCTAGCCTGATGTGTCATGCATGTGTGAGAAGCAGGCGCTGGTGAGACGTGTCTTGGTGGAGGCAGCAGATGAAATGGAGCCAAACTGCATCCGTGGGGAGCCCGTGGGACCCACAGTGGCCTTGGTAGCACAGGTGGGGAAGGGGAGAAGCAGGGCTCCCACCGGAGGGAGTTGTGGGGAAATGGGAAATATGAGCCCCAGGGGAGGAAAAGGCTCTGTGTCGTCCCCCAGGGCAGAACTAGAGCAGAATCTCTGTGCACACGTCAGAAGTGGCCTAGACCAGGTGCAGCTGGGTCAGGGGAAGGGGAAGGTACACAGATGGTTGGTGCCTCTGCCAGGAAGTGCTTTTCACTGCATCAGGACTGGGGTGCCCAGCACAGCTGTGCAGGCTTCCTGGTCCCCAGGGTCTCCTGGGGGTCCTTCTAGGAGGAAGGGATGGTGTTGCAGCCCACACCTGACCCTACCTGGGAAGCCTTCCTCTGCGTGGGGGGTGGGGGGGTGGACCATTCTTCCTGACCCTGGTGTAGCCCACTGTGCATGCCCTTGTGCAAGGGAGAGGGCAGATGGGATGGTAAAGGGCACTCCTAAGCAGATTATATTGCAGGTTGCCATCCCTGGAAAAAGGGGTGAGGGGCCAGATTTTTAATTAGAATAGCTAGAGCATGAATTTTCTTTTAAGACTATTTTATCTTGCTTTTTTTTTTCCTCTGTTTCCACTGGGTGGTGCTGCAGGAATTCCTACCTTTTGCCTTGGATCTACCCTTCCCAGAAAGACGCCTCTAAAGCATAATAGGAGGAAGTCCTGATTTAGAAAGATTTTATAGTTTCCACACAATAGAAGAGTTTGGAGGATGCTCTGGCAGGAAATGTTTCAGTTTCTGGATGTGGAAAAACCACATCATTTTGTATCATGTAAAAGCAAGTTCTCATCGCACCGGGCATATACTTCTGACTTTCATCAACTTCTTATTTAGCACAGAAAAGCTTTCAGGTTTATCTGAAAGATTACAGTTTCAATTCCCGTGGAAGTGGTCTGTCAGATTTCCTTTACTTTGATTTTCATAATACCGTGTTAAAGTATTCAAGTAAATAAACGTTTTCTGATGTTGACAGCCACAGAAGATTTAAGAAAATACTTCTGTTGAGGCTTTGTTGGAAGCTGAAGACGTTATTCCATTCTTATTTTAAAGACTATTTATACATGGTATTGAAAAGGATCACACATTTTTACTTTCAAAATACTTTTAATCTTATAAAGTGTTTAGTTGATAGCACTCGTGCAGGGAGAGGACTAGGGCTGGCCTCGTACCTTCTACAGACGGGTAGAGACGTACAGAAGGAGAAACGTCAGCATCCCTACAGCAGATCACACAACTCTGCCAGGCTTTGTCTGCGATCTTTTTTCCTTATACGCAGGAAAGTTGAGTTTTATTAATATTAATGATGCAAAAATTTGAGTAAAAGATTTTCCATTCAAGCAAAAACCTTTGCAAAATAAAAATCAAGAATCGTATGAGGGGAGATGCCCACTGGGGGTGAGGAAGCTCATTCATTTGAAGTTCAAATTTAACAACAGTTAGCAAGATTTCCCTAAGTTTTCCTTACTACAAAGCAGCTTGTTCTTTTTCAGGGCATGTTGTGGTCCCCCGTGAAATCCCAAACACTGCTTTCTTAGAACCTGAAACAGGGCTTCCCTAGAGGAATTTCTTTTTTATTTTGTTTTATTGTAGAGATAGGGTCTCACTCTGTTGCCCAGGCTGCAGTACAGAGGCATGATCATAGCTCACTGCAACCTTGAACTCCAGGGCTTAAGTGATGCTCCTGGAGAGATTTTCCTTTAACTGGAAAGTTTTGGAGGCCCTGCTGGGTGCTGGGTAACCTTGCCAGGTACTGTCAGCTCCCAGTTTCGGTAGGATTCTCAGCCTGTCCCTGTTTACACTTGAAGCGTTCCTGATGATTCATTCATAGCGAGGTGAAATGCAGGCATGTTTTGGACCAGGAGGAACTAAATTACAGAAATCATAGCTTCTCATGTCCTGTTTGCAGCTCTTTGAGCCAACTGTGCTTATTAGTGGATGAACCTGGAGCCTCTCTAAACCAATGTGCGTTTTTTTCCTCTTTTTTGAGACAAAGTCTTACTCTGTCACCCAGACTAGAGTGCTGTTGGCATCAGTCTACCTCATAGAGCAACTTCAAACTCCTGGGTTCAAGCAATCCTTCTGCTGCCTCAGCCTGCCGAGTAGCTGTGACTACAGATACCTGCCACAAGGCCTGGCTAATTTTTTTCTGTTTGAGACAGGGTCTCGCTCTTGCTCAGGCTGGTCTGGAACTCCTGAGCTCAAGGGCTCCTCCCACCATGACCTCCCAGAGTGGTCGGATTACAGGCATGAGCCCCTGCGCCCAGCCAACACCAACACCAATATACAGATGTTTTGAAAGAGAAAATTGGTTAAAAAATGGGGGGGAAGATGGGGTCAACTGGAGACAACAGATAAGATGAAACCTGAATGAACAAGGAAATTTCCTGATTTGATTCCTAGCGAGAATGTTGTAGTGCCCTAGAAATTAAAATGAGACTTTCCTCTTAGCTGGCAGCGAGGTATGCAGGTACCTAAGAACATCTAAGAAATGAAGGCTCTGCATGTACTAGGAAGCATGTGGGGTGATCAAAAACCTGGACTTTGGAGCCAGATGGCCCTAGATATGAGTCTCTGTTGGCCTATATTACTCCTGTGGCCTTGAGTGTCTCATTTCAGCTTTTGACGTCATAGCTTCCTCATGGGTATAGCGAACTGAGAATATTAAATTTAGACAGCACATGTTAAGACTCAGCACAATCTCTGCTACATCGTAGTGTACGGTCATCAGGTATTAGCATTAAAAAAGGAAAGCTTCTCTTTAATGACATAATGGGCTTTTTGATATGAGCCCTATTCTTGAGAATTTTCCATAGAATCTCAGTGTCGCTGGTGGCAAGAGGATATAACTAATATTTTCTTAGAACAGGGGAATTTACCAGTAGCTTTGGAATTATCTTTAGAGTTTTACAAAGCCTGCTGAAATTATGTGTACTTTGAATCAATATATATTTTTTTTCCCTAAAGCATTTTAGATTTTCAAAAGGGTTTATGTACAAATACTTGAAGAAGGTACTACACTGGGGATGTGATTGTGTGTGTGTATATGTATATGTATCTATTCTAAGTGTGAATACGTGTTTTAGGCTAAGTATTTAAGATTGTTGGTATTTGATTATTTCTGACCCATTAAAAAAAAGTTTCATATAATTCAACTTAATAGTTGTAGTATGGTTAGGAAACATAATTTAAAATATAAGGAGACAGATTATGATGAGGTATGATTATAACTCATTTTTAGGTATTTATCAAAGCCTACCACATTAAAATTCATCAGGTAGGGCTCAGCGCCCATAGCAGAGTGGTTATGGTACTAGCCACATACACCAAGGCTAGCAGGTTCAATCCTGGTCGAGCCAGCTAAACAATGATGACAACTGCAATGAAAAATAGCCAGGCATTGTAAGCGGGTGGTGCCTTTAGTGCCAGCTACTTGGGAGGCTAAGGCAAGAGAATTGCTTAAGCCCAAGAGTCTGAGGTTGCTGTGAGCTGTGATGCCACGGCACTCTACTGAGGGTAACATAGTGAGACTCTGTCTCTAAAAAGAAAAAAAAATTAGGTAGCCTTAGATCACTAGTAATCATATTTATCCAAAATAATTTTTACTGTGCCCAGGATTATGAAATAGTCTTTAATTTTCATGGGAAACTTATTGTTAGCTTTGTCACATCAAATAAATCATATTTCTAGTTTTACACCTTCTGTGTCAGCTCTTCTTCTTCTTTTTTTTTTTTTTTTTTTAAATTTCAGGGTACAAATAACCAGCTCACAATTTTTGAATTTGTTAGGTAGAATCCCTCTTGTAGTTGTGTCCCACACCCAAAAAGTGTGCCATACACCCCCCAACTTGTGCCCTTTAAGTGGGGGTACACCATTCCCCCCTTCTCCCCCCCTCCCTCACTCCCCTACCCCCCCCAACTTGAATGGAATTAATTAAGAGTTTCACACTCTTCTGATCCAACTGATCTCCTGCTGGAGCATCAGCTTAGGCTTTCTCCCCTGTTGAATTCATAGGGTTCATTACTTGGGGGAGGAAAAAAAATTCAGAGTTTTCTTGGGTGATCATCGCTGTTCTTTCAGGAAGCAGAGTTTGGCTGCCCTGTCGAGGGTTAAAACAGAACTGACACACAAGACAAAATGAAACCAGAGCTGCATTTACAAAGTGGGACAGATGTAGGAGGCCAGGTTTCCTGTGGCCCATTTTCCAGTTTCCTGCCTGCAACCTGCAGAAGAGGAAGCCCAGTGTTACCGGGTATGAGACGTGAAGCGGGACATGCTTCAAACCGGAATTCAGAAACATGCACACAACACGGACAACAAAAACAATGGCACAGAAAGTGAATGTTTGGGTTTTAGTCCAAAATTGTCTGGGAAAGAACAACCCATCTGTTGAAAGAAAAAGCATTGTCAGCAGAGCCTGTATGTCCTTCTACAGGAGATTTTTATGAGGGGTACCTGGTTGCAGGCACCTCTGGTTTTTATGGCCCTACTCATCTTTCAAGACATGGTCTGTTGTTTTAGTACAGTTGGTTACCTGAAAAGATTTTCCCTGCAGTGCCCAGGACTTCTAAATCTGTTTCCTGGGCATGATATACGAGGCAGGGGGATGTGGTTAACCAAGTGGGTATAACAAACTACAGCCTCAATTCGGGAATGCTGGGTGACCAGTTGGCTGCTTTGATCTAGGCAGCTTCTATTCTTTAACCGCCCAAGAACATTTTTGTCTGGTGTTTTCAAAGAAGAGATTAAATGGAGACGTGTATGTTGACGATTACACATCAGGCACTCTGTGTGGGGGACTACCTGGCCAGCCACGTGTGCCAGGCAGTGAAGACAACACCGGAAACATGTTGGGAGGGGTGGGGAAAAGAAACATAAAATTATCCCGTGTCTAGGCTCTGTAGTTCATTTAGGAAGAGACTGTGAAGTCAGGTCTTAATCCAATCCTCATCTTAAAGAAATTGAGGTCTAAAGAAATTGTGATTCGTTGCACATCTCTTTATGGAGTACCTGTTGTTTGGTGCGATGTTGGAATTGCTGGGACGATGCTAGTGAAATGGAATAATCTCCCCATTATCTGGCACCCGTGGGGATTGAGTGCAGTTTGCTTGAGAGTTACTCCTATCAACAGGCCTCATTCTGTGCCCCATACTAAACTGTGACACACCATAAACCCTGTATTAATTTGATACTAATATTAAAATACATTAGTGAAAAGCAAATTAAGACAAAGACAAACGTTAGTTACTGTAACACAGTTATAGTATATTCTAAACAGCTTTGTAAATGCAGTGTACAATTTTAGCTAAATGGCAGTCAATAACTTTTCAACTTGACTACCAGATTTTTTTAGCTTCAGGTAACACATTAACTCTTTTTTTTTTTGGGCCAGGGCTGGGTTTGAACCCACCACCTCTGGTATATGGGGTCAGTGCCCTACTCCTTTGAGCCACAGGCACTGCCCATAACACATTAACTCTTAAAACTGTTAATAGAGAACACACAGGTGCTGTGGGAGTGATACAGGAAGCTTTGCCTTACCGATAGGCACCCTATTGATGGCACATCACACTGAGTATTGAACTCTTGAGCTTTTTTTGACAGGTCACATGCTGATTGCTTGAGTTCTGGACAATGGGGAGTTTACTGTAATGGCTAAAAATACATAGGTCTGTTTGTGGAGACCTTGTTGAAGGCTTTTAACGTATAGGGCATTATAATGCTCATAATGTGCTGAGCTTTTTCCATACACCATCTCATTTCAGTGGACTTTGTTGCTTTGAGGTGCAGAGAAACAGGTGTATGCTTCTGTGGCAGCCAGTTATTTTATTTACCCTGCACTATTCTGCTCCAAGCCCAGAAAGAACAAACTCTGTACCAGGAATCTTAAGACGTTTTGGGAAGTCACCAAGTTTGGGATCAAAGAAGGACCCACATGAGGCAGCCTAGGATGAAAATAGACCCTTTCCCGTCTCCATGTGGGATGACACAGGGCTGGGTGGTGCAGTGGTGGGTTGGCTGGGAAATGGCATGAGTTTACAGACGTGGGAGGAAGAAGAATGGCTCAAAGTGCTTTCCCAGCCGGAGTTAGGATCACCCTCCATTTACTTTTCCAGTGAAAAGTCACCCCTTTAAAAGTTGCCTATGAAACAGTTGAATCACTTCTAATTTGCCCAGAGACAACGCAGAGTTTCAGAAGGAAGGGCAGTTCATACATATAATAAACTGCGCATGTTATTACAGTGGTTGTCAGGGATTTCCTCCAAAAAACATTTTTTTCTAACATGGAGGAACATTGCAAACTATGAAGGGTAAATGCATGGACTGAACAATACCTACCTCTCTTTCCCTGTTCTTTTTGCTCTTTAAAAAACGGATAATTTTTATTTTTTTAAATTTTGAAAAATTTAAAATATTTTTTAGAGACAGGTCTCACTCTGTTGCTTAGGCTATAGTGAAGTGAAATTATCATTATTATTATTATTATTTTTTGAGACAGTCTCACTATGTTGCCCTTGGTAGAGTGCTGTGACATCATAGCTCACAGCAACCTCCAACTCTTGGGCTTAAGTGATTCTCTTGCCTCAACCTCCCGAGTAGCTGGGACTACAGGCCAGCTATTTTTTGTTGCAGTTGTCATTGTTGCTTAGCTGGCCTGGGCTGGGTTTAAACCCGCCAGCCTCAGAGTATGGGACTGGCACCTTAACCACTGTGCTATAGGCGCCCAGCTATGAAGTGGAATTATTACAGTTCACTGTAACCTTCTGACCTCAAGCAGGCCTCTGAAAGTGCTGGGATTATAGGTGTGAACTATGGTGTCAGGCCAAAAATGAACAATTTGTAGATATTCACAGAATAAGAATAAAAACATTATTATTTGTTAATAAAAAGACCTTTGGAGGACAGGAACTCATGCATTTTTTTTTTTACAGGTAATGGGGTAATAATAACAATTTCTTTTGCAAACTTTAATAATCTTACCTCATAAAAATAATAAAAAAGACTTCAGAATTTATATGGCTTTGCTAAATGTTATCCTTATTTACTTAATGCCTTGCACTTATTTACAGAGTCTCACTTTGTTGCCCTCAGTAGAGTGCTGTAGCATCACAGCTCACAGCAACCTCCAACTCCTGGGCTTAAGCAATTCTCTTGCCTCAGCCTCCCGAGTAGCTGGGAGTACAGGAGCCTGCCACAACGCCAGGCTATTTATTGTTGCAGTTTGGCGGGGGGCTGGTTTGAACCCACCTGGGTATAAAGGGCTGGCGCCGCCCAAATGTCTTGCACTTATTCTCAGCTAGGTTATTGCAGTCCCTGCAAAATAAAAAATGTTTTCCAATTCCTTGATTTAAAGAGAGGGTTTGTTTTCTATAATGAAATGGTTTCTGCCCTTTCTCTTAGACAATGATAGTGGCCCAGATGCATTGCACAGAGGGGTTGAACTTACTAGAGTTTTCTGTAAGAAGTGTTCAGATTCATCCTCAGTTTTCTAACCATACAAGTGAACAAAAAGGCGTACTTGATTAGCACCTAACTTTATTCCTTACATAAAAGTTTTTCTCCTTTCCTTAGGCTCTCTCCTTTCTATTTTTTTTTTAAGGTTACCTATTTCCTTTGGTTACCACAACCTGTAAGCTTAAGAAAATCAAAGATTTAATAATTCTGCCTCGTCCACTCCCACTGCAGCAAAAATGAGACGGGGAACATAGAGAAGCGCTAGGTTGCCATAATTAGAACACTAAGCGGGCATTTCGACTTCTAAGGATGAGAGCAGTGGAGGCGGACGTCTGGCGCCACCTTGTGGCTGGCAGAAAGATCGGCCTCGGAAAGGAGGTGCGCAAGTTCTGGGGCGCAGGAGCAAGGCACACCCCAGAAGCTGAGATCAGCTCTCACGTAGGCGGAGGG
The DNA here is from genome assembly GCA_963574575.1 of Galagoides demidoff. NCBI lineage: Eukaryota > Metazoa > Chordata > Mammalia > Primates > Galagidae > Galagoides > Galagoides demidoff. The sequence goes on along the minus strand of CAUYQV010160329.1, from coordinate 47,100 downwards.
GGGCGCAGATGACAAGGAACTCTTGGTACATTCTGTCTATGGCGCCTTTCTCTCTGAGGCTTCTGGTGAATCAAGGATAAAACAGAACACCATAAAGACTAAAGGGGACCCAGAAATGCAGCAGAACCTCTGTAAGTTGATCACCCTAAGGCTGTAGCAAACTGGCCAACATACAGAGGTGGTCAGCATAAGGAGCTAGGCCTCCTGTACTGATATGTACTTGTGGTGCATGTCTGGCCTATGAAAATTAGGTCAACTTAAGACGGTGGTCAGCTATAGAAGTTCTAGTGTATTTTCGTATCATTTATATTCTTTAAAAAGAAAGATTTGCCATGTGGAGTGGCTCATGCTTGTAATCCCAGCACTTGGGAGGCCAAGGTGGGTGGATTGCCTGAGCTCGCAGGTTCTAGACCAGCCTGAGCCAGAAAGAGAGTATGTCTCTTAAAAAAAAAAGTAGCCAGCCTTTGTGGTGGGCTCCTATAGTCCCAGTTACGGGAGGCTGAGTAAAGAGGATCACTTGAACCCAAGAGTTTGAGGTTGCTGTGAGCTAAGTCGCCATAGCACTCTACCAAGGGTGACCAAGTGAGATTCTGTCTCGGGAAAAAAAAAAAAGAAAGAAAAGTAAATAAATTTCAATTCTGATATGGGGACAATTAAAAAAAAGAAAAAACCTAAATAAATAAAAACAAAGAGTTGAAAATATTGAAGGAAGGCAAAAAACAGTTGCTTGGAGTCTGCAAAAATGTCCCCACCTCTGTGGCAGAGGTCAAGCACTTTCCTCATGGGCCACCTCCAGCCTGACCATGAAGGAGCCCCCGGGGTTCCATCACAAGCAGGGCTATCTTCGCTGACCCTTGGCTTGTCACTTTGAAACATTTCTCTTTTCTTTCTTTCTGATCCAACTGCTTTCATCTACTTGACTTCCCTCTCCCCTCCAGAGATTCCAGGTAAATGGAAGCAGAATCAGCCCCAAGGAAAGTGTGAGCACCCGGGCCAAGTTTGAATCCTCCACCCCCGGTGCACAGGGCTGGAGCTCTAACCACTGAGCAACAGACACCCAGCTGTAAACCTGTGTTTCCTTTAATGATTTTTTCTTTTGAGTCAGAGTTTCATTATGTCACCCTCAGTAGAGTACAGAGGCATCACAGCTATAGCAACCTCAAACTCTTGGGCTTAAGCGATTCTCTTGCCTCACCCTTCCAAGTAGCTGGGACTATAGGCGCCACCACAATGCCCGGCTGTTTTTTGGTTGCAGTTGTCATTGTTGTTTAGCAGGCCCAGGCCGGGCTCCAACCCACCAACCTCGGTGTACGTGGCTGGCACCCTACCCACTGAGTTACGGATGCCGCCAATGAGTGTTTCTTAAGCTGGAGTCAGAGAATAGGTGCTAACACATCTGAGTTTTCTGCAAGAATTAAAAAAGTTTGTGCTGCCATTTTTTATGATGGAGTAATAAACATAAGCCTATTCCAAGCCACCTCGTGGACAATAGTCACCCTCAATTTCAGTGCCCGTGTTGGGCTCCTTGTCTAATGAACAAAGCACCAAGGTGGCTACAGTACCTATGGTGAAGGCCGTAGGACGTCGCGGTGCTCTGTTGAGGAGAATTCCCTGTTGCTTAAAAAGTGGTAGTGGTTAACATTTTAATAGCACTTACTATGCACCAAGTATAGTTCAAGTGCATTCTTAGTAACTCCTGTAATCCTTACAACAACCCTTTGAGGGAGATACTTTTATCATCATCTTCCCCATTTCGCCTATGAGGATACTGAGGTGTGGGAAGGGTAGGTAACTTCCCCAGAATCCTACTGCCAGACAGGATGAGTGCTTGCATTTGAACCCACAGAGTCTGGCTCCAGCATCTGCTCTTACCCACTCTGTAGTTTCCCACATAGACAAAAAATGGTTCACTCTCTTGCCTGCTTTGAGTTAAAGAAAACAACTGTGATCCCATCAAAAACTGTGTGTTGTCTACATTGTGCAGAAGAGCCCTCCAGATGATGCAAGTCTGATTTTTTGGAAGCTGTTTTACAGACTTGTTAATTGTAAGTAACTGATCCCAGAATAATTCTTGTCTATAGAAAGGCCAATTCTGTTCCATTATGGAGTCCCATCAACTTATGTCCACCCAGTTTTGTTTCCATTTGCACATTTATCTCAATATTCCTAACCTAGAAATGCCTTTATTATTCATAGTCTTTTTTGAACTCTTAATAACATCTGCCTGTTTCCCTTGTTGAATAATGAGTGAAATAAACTCTTTAATGTGTGTTCATTTTGATACCTGTAGGACGGCCATAATTTTACCCTTTACTTAATTTTTTTTTTTTCCACAGGAATTTCTCCACCGTCCTCTTCTCAAAGAGGCCTTTGATGGCCACCTTTATCCTGCACTGCCCGCTGTGTGCACACCCTGGTCTTCTCACCACCATAGCCAGCTCTGATTTCCTTTTTCTGAGCACTGCTCATATATGTCAATTATGTCATGTAATTCATCACGTGTTTGCGGCTTGTGTCTTCTCTTGCTGAAGAGCAGCTCTATGAGGACAGAAGTCTTTGTCTATTTTGTTTACTGACTTTTCCCGAATACCCAGATGGTGTCTTGGGTGCTCAAAAATAATTGAAATAGGGAGGGGAGAGAATTGAGTTTTTATGGGGTCTAGTATCTAAAACCATCTTACTTACAAGGATGTATGTTGGAGCAGTCATTACCCTAACTTTTTTTTCAAGGGGTGAATGTGTTTCAACCAAACATCTCTCGTATGTAAAATTATTGTTAATTTGGATAGGATGGAGGAAGAATGTACTTTGTCTATAAATTTAATTATATCATTAAATTACTATCAATTTAAATAGTGAAATTAGTTTGCTATCTAAATTGTACATGAAATTTATGTCCACCCTGTGTAAGGATTATACATCTTGCCGGGCGCCTGTAATTCTAGCACTCTGGGAGGTTGAGGCAGGTGGATTGCCTGAGCTCACAGGTTTAAGACTACTCTGAGCCAGAGTGAGACCTCACCTCTAAAAATAGCCAGGCGTTGTGGTGGGCAACTGTGGTCCAAGCTACTAGGGAGGCTGAGGCAAGAGAATTGCTTGAACTCGAGTTTGAGGTTGCTGTGAGCTAAGATGCCATAGCATTCTACCAAGGGCGACAAAGCAAGACTCTGTCTCCAAAAACAAAAAAAGAATTATACATCTTGAGCTTATATCCAGTTTTGGTGCTTATAGCCCAGAGTGGATATAATAAAAATTACAATAAAAATCATTTGTCAGTACCGAGAATGTATTACTTTTTTTCTTGGTCCTTGAAAGGCAGTATGTGTATTATTCAAATTTGAGAAGTCATTGTTTTAAATTTTTAAATTTTATAGAGCTGGGGGAGGTGGTGTCTTACTGTTTTGCCCAGGCTGGTCTTGAACCCCTGGCCTCAAGTGATCTTCTGATCTGGGTCTCTCAAAGTGCTAGGATTACAGGCATAAGTTACCAGGCTCCACCTTGACAAGCTTTTTAAAATGATGTATTAATAACTATCCTATGGCAAGATCAAGGCTATAAATTACAAAGGGAAGGGAGCAGGTGGGGCAAGTGGCAGGTAGTGTTGCTCTCTGGAGGGGGTGGGGTGGGTCCCAGCCAGCACTAGAAGAAATCGTGAGAGACCATCCAGAGACTGGAGGGCCCTTAGCAGGACTGAGAACATCACATGTAAAGGGGGTGCTTTTTCCTATAAGAGCAGTGATAACTTTAGAAGTGGACCCATCCTCCTTAAAAGTGCAAAGTTTGAATTTGCATAAAGAATGGCATTAAAATACCTGATAGAATTTCATACATTCAGTTTGGCTCCTGTAGCTCAGTGGCTAGGGTGCCAGCCACATACACTAGAGCTGGTGGGTTTGAATCCAGCCCGGGCCCGCCAAACAACAATGACAACTACAACCAAAACATAGCTGGGCGTTGTGGCAGGCACCTGTAGTCCCAGCTACTGGGAGGCTGAGGCAAGAGAATCACTTAAACCCAAGAGTTTGAGGTTGCTGTGAGCTGTGATGGCATAGCACTCTACCCAGGGCAACAGCTTGAGAACCCCCCCCCCCGCCCCAAACAGTTTCATACATTTGAAATACAATCTGGGCAGGGGAAGGGGAAAGAGAAGCATTTTCTAATTAGAAAAAACTTGGGTCATATTTTTAAAAGATCTCTGGCATTTCTTGCGTGTGTTCTACAGATATTTTTAAGCTGAGCTGTGGGAAATCAGCTAAATGAAGTTGGGTTGATAAAACATATTAACTTGAAGCCATCCTCTGTGTGCTTAATACTGTTATCAGACACAAATCTCAAGTATGAATACTTTTCTTGAACGTTTTATTTAGTAAGAGCCATGCTGTTTGAATGAATAATATTCCTCACAGTGGCGTTCCAATAGATGATGTTATTGTGCCTACATGTTAAGATAGCGGACCTCAGTTTGGAGTGTAGGCATCGAGGGATTCATTTAGAAAAATAATCCCCTAAGTTTTTATTCTGATGAGGCGCGTAGATGACTTTACAAATATGTACACTGTTAGTGGTTATTGGAAGGGCATGCTTGCCAGTACAGTGGTAGAACCTTTTTCTTTCCAACACCCTGGAGGGCAAAATTTGTAGCTGGCAGAGGTGTGACAGAACAGACAACATGATTGTATATGAAAATTGTTGGTAGATTATGAAACTCAATTTCATCATGATAAAAATACATTAAGAGTGGAACTTAAAGTGAGTGCCCTTGAATGGAGAGAGCCACAGCAGCGGTATCAACTGGTGGCCCAGTGCCCACCTGTCCCCCTCCCCACCCCCTCATACACCCACCTATCTTAATCACACAGACACTCTGGCCAGACAAGTGATGGGTCCAGAGCTGCCTTGGGCCTCCTTGATATACCAGAATGGCTGAGTGTAGGAAGGAGGAACCCTCCTTTGTAGATAGGAGGATGAGCTCATGGGGAAATATTTTTGAGTCTCATCTCTGAGTAACGTGTGCCTGGGGTTTCCAGCAAACAGTAGAGCTCTATGTGACTATACAGTCATTGAAACCGGTGGATCCACCAGGGCCAAGGAGTGGCTGGGGCGAGCTTGAGAGGAGGGGAGCGAGGCTGGGCCTGAGCCCTTAGTCACTTCCGCAGGAGCCCTCTTGCTCACAAGCAGCCCTTGTGAGTAATCCTCAGTGTTCTTCCTCATGCCCCCAGCCACCACCCAAGCTCTGCAGCTGGGGTGACTTGGAGGGGCAGCTCCATGATTCCTGGTATACAGTTCCCTGTCATCCCTCAGCCAAGTTCCTCCTTCCTGGAATTCTAGGAACCCCTGAAACAGCAGGTCCCCATCCCCACCATTTGCTCCTCTGCCTTTTTATTTCTACTCTTCCACAGTTATTTTCTTTCTTCCTTTCTTCTATTTTTTTTTTTTTATTAAATCATAGCTGTGTACATTAATGCATTTATGGGGTACAATGTGCTGGTTTTATATAGTTTTGAATGCTTACATCAAACTGGTTAACATAGCCTTCTCCTCACTTTCTTTATTATTGTGTTAAGACATTTATACTCTATACATAATAGATTTCCCACGTACCCTTGCAAAATACACCGCAGGTGTGGTCCTGCCGATTACCCTTCCTCCACCCATCTTTTCCTCTTCCCTCCCCCTCTTCTTCCCCCCTTCATCTTGGGCTGTAGCTGTCTTATATCTTTCATATGGAAGTGTGGGTGGTTATATATTGGTTTCATAGTAGACACTTTTTCTTCCATTCTTGAGATACTTTACTAAGAAGAATATGTTCCAGCTCCATCCCTGTAAACATAAAAGAGGTAAAGTCTCCATCCTTCTTTAAGGCTGCATAATATTCCGTGGTGTACATATGCCACAATTTATTAATCCTTTCATGGGTTGATGGGCACTTGGGCTTCTTCCATGACTTTGCAATTATGAATTGGGCTGCAACAAACATTCTGGTGCAAATATTTTTGTTATAAAAAATATGGAACACTAGGGCAGTGCCTGTGTCTCAAAGGAGTGGGGTGCCAGCCAGCCACATATACCGGAGGTGGTAGGTTCAGCCCCAGCCAAAAACTGCAAAAAAAAAAAAAAAAAGGAATACTTCACGAATTTGCATGTCATCCTTGTGCAGGGGCCGTGCTGATCTTCTCTGTATCATTCCGATTTATTGGAATAAATTTGTCAGACACCTGTGGCTGTCACTGCCTGCTGTGGCCTGTGAGTAAAGATATGATCTGCCAGTCTGGCCACGTTAGCAGCATGCTTTTCTGAGTCTAGACACAGCTCATGATTGTGAACTTGAGCTCTAGAGTGTGAAGATATGGGCAGTCCAAGAAAGGGAGAACTTTCCTTTAAACCAAGATGCTATGTGTTGAAATAATCAACTTTTGCTGCAATAGTGCTGCATAACAAACCGCCCCAAGAGTCGCTGGCTTGCCGTGGCATTTATTTTTCTCACAAGTCAGCATCAGGGTTGCTGCTTTAGACTCTCGGTGCGTGGGGCTTCCTGCAGGAAGAACAGCACAGGAGGGAAAGTAAGGGCAGACTTAGAGTGCCTGATAAGACCCCAGCTCAGAATCAGAACATCAGTCACTTCTACCCGCTAGTACATCTGCCAGATGAAATCAGATTGTCAAGACCAGACATCGATGGGGCTGGAAAAAAGTACCCCACTCTCTCATACCATGTTGCAGAGTCATGTAAGGAGTGGAGACCTGTGTATGTTGAACTCTTCTGCCCTATAGGCCCTCACAAGTCACTCCCCCAGAACATGCTCTCTGCCACATGGGGTAGGAACACCATGATAAGAGATTCCAGGAAGCACAAGAAGCTCCGAGAGCCCCTCTCGGCGGAAGCGCTACGTGTGAAATATGTGGATAGATGTTTCTGTTCCCCTGCTGTCCCATTTGGAATGTGATGTCCATGAAAGGGGGGTGGTGGTGGCAGTGGCTGGCCACTCTCTTATCTGGCGTGTGGGCTGGAGGCCCAGCAGTCCCTTCCATCCAGACCTCCAAACCCACTGCAGCCTCTGCCCTTCCGAGCAGGATCCTTCAAACATCTACTTAGTTTCAAAGATATTTTAAGCTAGTTTACTGTCTGAAGTGTTTGCGGAGGAAACCTCAAGAACTGGAGACAACTGTTAGCAGTTCTCAGCGCCAGCGGAGAGAAGAAAATGAGTAGCTCATCCTCCGATCATCAGAAGGGTGGTTCATATGAGGAGCTGGAGCCTGTCAGCTGCTCAGAGTCCCAGCAGTTGGACTTGCAAGATGCAGGAACTGAAAAGGTGGTTTTGATCCAACAGTGGAACGATTTACTGTCTTGGAGGGACAGTTGCGGGGAATATTGATCTTTGTAAAGCATAGCCCCCTTACTGGGCCATAAATAAAATGCCTCGTGGGTATCTGGGCAGCATTCCTAGTCTGCTGTCCTTCAACAGAGGAACTCAGGTTGTACCTACAGTGCTCAGAGAAACAATAAGATGCATTCTTCTGGTTAAACATGTTAAGGGAAATAAGGAAATGAATACTTAACGGGTGGCTAGATATTTTCACGTCCATTTTTGTGAGGAAAGAGAGAAAAATAATTGTCAGAATCTGCAATCTGCACCTGTCAGAGGAATGCCTGGAGTTAGGGAGTATAGGTACAAATAATCCTCCGCATGGCGATTATTCTGGCTTCTGTTTTCAAAGAGTTCTGCATCTTTCTTGCTGCCCCCTGGTTGCTGTCACCCCAGGCTCCACCCAGCACTTAAGTGTCTCCCTGCCATAGTAGGGCATGGGTCCTAGTTCTCTGTGGGCTTGGTTCTGGAGCTTCTCTGCAGGCAGGACACCAACTTTCCACCTTCTGGCCTTTCCTGGCTTCCTCTGTCCCGTCCCAATTGAGGGCGCTTGAGGTGTCCACTTAACCACACTTGATCTTCAGAGCTTTCGTGGCCAGCCTAGCCACCTCTTTTTTTTTTTTTTATAAGAGAAAGATTTATTTACCATACACATGGAAAAATAACAGGGTGATTATCTAGTATCATGATGGAATCCAGAAATTTATATGCCCTCATTTTAGATGGGAGGGGGAGATGAGAATTATTTTCTTTAGGATCAGTAACTGCTAACCACTCTTTTCTAATTTAATGAACATTGATGCAACAGATAGATTATTATTATTATTTAGAATTAGTGTGCATTGGCTGGGTGCAGTGGCTCACTCCTGTAATCCTAGCACTCTGGAAGGCCAAGGCTGGTGGATTGCCTGAGCTCACAGGTTTCGCCCAAGCCAGAGGCAAAAAGAGGTCTCTAAAAATAGCCAGGCATTGTGATGGGTGCCTGTAGTCCCAGCTCCTTGGGAAGCTGAGGCAAGAGAATCACTTGAGCCCAAGAGTTGGAGGTTGCTGTGAGCTGTGATGTCACAGCATTCTATGGAGGGTGAGACTGTCTCAAAAGAAAAGAAAGAAAAGAATCAGTGCCTATTGCCATGAAAGTCCTCAAATGACTAAAGTTGGAAAACTGCCCAGGAGAAAACTGTCTTTGAGGAGACTCCCATTTGAGTGGGGTCATGACGGATGAATAGGAGTTCACCAGGCTCCAAAACTAGGGAACATTTGAGGTAGAAGAAACAGCACTTAAGAAGTTCACACCAGAGTCCAAGGAAAAGGATGACTTTTTTTTTTTTTTTCTTTGAGATAAGAGTCTTACTTTGTTGCCCTCAGTAGAGTGTCCTGGCATCACAGCTCACAGTGATACCGGAATTTCCCTCTTCAGTAGGTTCTTGGTCTCAGTGATTCAAAGAATGAATCCGCAGACCACAGATCAGTGTTAAGACAGGATTTATTTACAGAAAAGAAGATAGAAGTGCCAGAGCTCTTGACAGAGAGAAAACTGGACTCAGGAGAGAAAAGTGCTCTCTCTCCTTTTCTGTCTGTCGGCTCTTTGTCTAGGGGTATATATAGTCGCATGGGGCCCTCAATAGTTACATTTAGCGGGGTGTGCCTGTGACGTCTATCTGTCTGGAACAACAGATTACAGTTAGCGAGTCTGGGACATCTGTCTGTCTGGAACAACAGGTTACATTCAGCGTGCCTCTGACGTCTGTCTGTCTGGAACAACAGGTTACATTTAGCGTGTCTGGGACATCTGTCTGGGTTGCAAATTAATGGCTACAATCCCTTTTAGTCCCAGGCCTAGGAAATGGGGACCCCCTGCTGCCACCGCACCAACATTGCCAAGGTGGAGGCAGCTGGTCCGTGCCCCCCAGCTCCATGAGCTGGCTAGGATGCCACTTGTCCTGCATCAACAGCAACCTCAGACTCTTGGGCTCAAGGGATCCTCTTGCCTCAGCCTCCCCAGCAGCTGGGACTACAGGCGCCCGGCACAACGCCCGGCTAGTTTTTTAAAGACGGAGTCTCGCTCTCGCTCAGGGTGGTCTGAAACTCGTGAACTCAAGCTATCCACCCGCCTTGGCCTCCCCAATTGCTGGAATTACACCATGCCGGTCAAGGATGCAATTTCATAGGCGTTCCTCTGGTAGAGGGAAAAATAGCTTTTCCCTTCTGGGCACTTGGGACCTTGCGGTTTGCTAGGAAAGGAAGGGACAGGGCTCTGCAATTTGGCGGCGTCGGTTCTTCGGTCCCACAGGCACGGGCTGACGGGGCCCTGCTGTGTGTGAGCGCTGTGCGCGGTTAGCAGACGGCAGGTAGCTCACAATGTCTGGCAAGTCTCTTCCGTGTGGCGCTCGCCACGTGGTAGGAAGGCCCCGACGCCAGGGACGCTGACGGTACGGGGGACGCCGACAGCGCGCCCCCTGGTGACGCCCGTGCCCAGATAAATAGGCTGGGCGCAGCCGGCACTGCCTCTGGAGGCTGGAAGCGGAGAAGGCCACGGGATGGGTGGGGACAGATGCTCGCGTTAAGCGGGGAAGCGTTTGAATGAGGACTCTTTCTTCGACTGGTCTTTTCGCTAGTCATTGTTGATTTATTTGCTTGCTTATTTATTTATTTAATTTTTTTTTTTTGAGCAGAGTCTCACTCTTATCACCCTGAGTAGAGTGCTGTGGCATCACAACTCACAGCAGCCTCCAACTCTTGGGCTCAAGTGATTCTCTTGCCTCAGCTTCCGGGTAGCTAGGACGAGAAGCGCCCACCACGACGCCTGGCTATTTTTTAGAGATGGGTGAGGGTGGGGGGGGGTGTCTCGCTCTTGCTCAGGCTGGTCTCGAACCAGCGCGATCAAGTGATCCACCGCCTCGGCCTCCCAAAGTGCTGGGATTACAGGCCTGAGGCACCGCTCCAGACCTCTGTTTTACATTATTCTGAAGCCTTGCGGTCACTTGCGGGGATAGGTGTGGTGAATATGGGGGCATCAGGGGGCTTCCTAGCCGAGTGGTGGCTGCTTACAAACCCGCTGCCAGAAAGCTCCCAGCTTAGAATGGCCTGGTGCGGTGGAAATCGAAGCTACTTTTCATTGTGGGGTTCTCTGGGGCGGGTGGGGGTGGGGAGGGGGTAGGCGGAGTAGCCCCTGCTGAACCCCTCCCCTCCCCTCTTTGTGTGTGGCGCCCTGACGGGAGCTCTGACCCGGCCCCTCCTCCCCAGGTATGGAGAGTGCAATCACGCTGTGGCAGTTCCTGTTGCAGTTGCTGCTGGACCAGAAACATGAGCATTTGATCTGCTGGACCTCGAACGATGGTGAATTCAAACTCCTCAAAGCCGAAGAAGTGGCCAAGCTGTGGGGACTCCGAAAGAACAAGACAAATATGAACTACGATAAGCTGAGCAGAGCCCTGAGATACTATTATGACAAGGTAGGCCTTTGGTGACCTTGCATGAGACTGCCGGGGCGCGGGGTGGGTGGAATTCCCCTTCATGTTTCATTGGTGAAAGAAAACAGTGTGCGGTGGATTGAATTAGGAATTGAGATGGAGGGGGGCTGTGCCTTTTTTTTTTTCTTGAGGAAAACTATTGAATAGGGAACCACCACCAACACCCCCCCAGAAGTTACCGTGGGATTAATTTTGCATTCCTCTGCGTTTTCATTTCTACGTAGCTGAAGAACTTGCTAACAATGGAAATGAGATATGGGGAAATTCTGAGGTTTCTCTAATGTTGAGTTGCCTGAGTGACAAAATGAATCTTAAAACGTAGAAGATCTCTTTGTCCTGTCTGGTTTGTCGTTTGCTTAGACAAATTATTTTTTTAACAACGTGGTGCCTCAGTGTCCTTATTTATTGTATAAGAATTGTAATAGTACCCATCTCAGGATTATTGTGAAGACTGAGCCATTACATGTCAAGTACTTAGAACACTGCTCGGTACAGGGTGTTGGCAATTTAATGAGAAACTTCCCTAATTGGAAGACGAAAACATTTTCATTTTTAAGTCACTGAGATGAGAGAGGGCTTTGTTAAGTGAGATTATAGCTCCGTTGCCAAAGTGGGGACAGTTGGAGTGAGTTGTAATGCATTTCTGGAAAAGCAGTTAATATGCTTGCTAGAGCAAAATTATTGCTATCTAGGATAACCATTTCAGGCCTGTAATTGTTGCCCATTTCTGCTGGAATCTGTTGCCAGATATTTTGCCTCATAGACATAAAGACTTAGCAGAGTCATGATGATGGTGAGCTTTTGTTCTGGTTTTATTGTTCATATTAAGAGGTGAATTAAGAACTGATTTAAATATTAATTCCTCATCTATATTTAAGGCCTTCTCTCTGCCAGCCTCTTTGGAATTCAAGACACAAGGATTACACGTTTCAGGAAACCGAGACATCATTAATTATAAAGTATGCCTTTCTATGATCGTAATTGCACATGATTATGTCATCGAAATGCTAAAGGTGCTCTCATTTAATGTAGTAATTAATTAATCCTGACTTTCTGCAGCGCCCTACTAAAATATAAAAGCACTTCTTGCAAATTGCAGTGTCTGAAAGCCTCACAGATGGCTTATTGTTTTGCATGTTTCCCCAGGTTCTCAGCTCTATAAGGCCAATTGGGACCCCCTGAAGGAAAATAGTCCCTATTGCATCCTGGCAGCGTGCCTAAAAGCTCCTCTTTGAGACTAAAAAAGCATTTTTATTGTTTTAAATCAAGGTGTCAAAGAAATGAAGTCCTGCCTTGGTGTCTGGAACTTGTATTCATTTCTTCACTGGCCTGGGTAGCAGGCTGAGAGTTGTGTCTCCTTAGTATAAAGTGATCTCCTAGTTGGAAGTGACGGCTTACTAGACTGGGAATGCCACTGCTGTTTATAGACTACACCTGATGGCCCTTGGGCAGATTTTTAAACTCTCTAGAGAACGCAGTTTTATAGCCTTCAGTCAACACGTATGTTTTGGTCTTTTCTGTTAGACTCTAAAGGCCCCATGCTGAATACCTTTAAACTTTACAGCAACCCCATGAGACAGTCGCTGCTGTGGTCATCCTCCCTTATCCAAGTGAGAGCACCAGAGGGTGAGGCTGCCAAACCTGTTCAAGCTCTCGCAGCCGGGAAGCGTACAGAGCCTGGACTTGAACCCATCTGGTCTGTCCAGGTTCCCAGCCAAAAGGCACACACACATGCCCTGCCTTCTAGGCTATTCATTTCCTTTGCCTTTGAACGTCTGAGTTTCAGGCAGGGGATCAGGCTGCAAAAGATATTACAACCTAAGAAGTTTTGTTTATTTCTTTTCTTTTTTCAGATTTTTTGTTATTTTATTAGAGAAAGGATCTTGCTTTGTTGCCAACGCCAAAGTTCAGTGGCCAAAGTTCACTGTAACTTTGAACTTTTGGGCTCAAGCGATTGACCTACCTCAGTCTTCTGAGTGGCTGGGACTACAGTCTGGCTAATTTTTTTTTTTTTTGCAGTTTTTGGCCGGGGCTGGATTTGAACCTGCTACCTCCAGCATATGGGGCTAGTGCCCTATTCCTTTGAGCCACAGTGCTGCCCTTCTGGCTAATTTTTTTTTTTTTTTTTTACAGGGTTCGAACCCACCACCTCCAGTATATGGGGCCAGCGCCCTACTCTTTTGAGCCACAGGCGCCACCCCTTCTGGCTAATTTTTTAATTTTTTTTTAATGGATGGGGACTTGCCATATTGCCTAGATTGGTCTCAAACTCCTGGCCTCAAGTGATCCTCCCTCCCTGGCCTCCTAAAATTCTGATATTATAGGGATGAGCCACTGCTCCTGGCCAGAAGTTTTGTTTATTACCAGGAGCTTCAGTACTGAAAGATCCCAGCAAACACTTTGCATCATGCAGAGCCCAAGGTCTAGGGTCTGAGTGGCTAGTGTGGCCTGCTTGCCAGCGCCATTCTCTTCCTCTCCTGCTGGGGGGAACATGGGGCTTGGCCACATGCCCTTCAAGTAGCGTGGAACAGTGAGCTGTGGCTAAAAGAGAGGGCAGCCTCTTGGCCTTTCCTTCTGTATACATGCATGAATGCATGCACACACATGCAGCTGTTTGAATCTGCCTTGTGTAATGCTCTCAAGTGGTGAGTTAAGACTGAAAAAGTTAGGGCCAGCTGTGGTGGCTCTCACCTGTGATGCAAGCAAGCACTCTGGGAGGCTGAGGTGAGTGGATTGCTTGAGTTCGGGCGTGTAAGACCAACCTGAGCAAGAGTGAGAACCCTGTCTCTACTAAAAATAGAAAAACTAGCTGGGTGTCATGGTGGGCACCTATAGTTCCAGTTACTCTGGAGGCTGAGGCAAGAGTTTCGCTTTGAGGCAGCACCTGTGGCTCAAGGAGTAGGGTGCCGGGCCCATAACCAGAGTTGGTGGGTTCAAACCCTGCCTGGGCCAAAAATTGCAAAAAAAAAAAAATCTCTTTGAGCCCAAGTTTGAGGTTTGGTATGAGCTATAATGACAACACAGTACTCTACCCAGGGCCATGGAGTGAGACTGTGTCAGCAACAACAAAAAAGACTGAAAGTTAGGCTCCTAATATAGTTTAAAAGAAGAGGAGGAAGAGGCAAGGGGAAATGAAGAAGAGGGGAGGGTGTGGGGAGTGGAGGGGAGAGGAAGAAAAGGTGAGGAGGAGGAGAAATGTCAAAAGAAGGTGATGGAAATTATACTGTTTTACATTTGATGACGAGCACTTTCTTTGAATTTTGCCAATATAACTCTGTGGCTGTATGTATAAATGGAACTGTATGAAACTGCCAATATCTCAGCATTTTTTTTTTTTTTTTTTGAGACAGAGCTCAAAAAAAGCACCAACCTGACCTCATTTTGTGTCCTGGGTAGAGTGCTGTGGCATTATAGCTCCTAGTAACCTCAGACTCCTAGGCTCAAGAGATCCTCTTGTCTCAGCCTCCTGAGTAGCTGGGACTACAGGTGCCCACCACAGCTGGCTAGTTTTTCTATTTTTAGTAGAGACAGGGTCTCGCTCTGGCTCAGGCTGGTCTGGAACTCATGAACTACCTACCTTGGCCTCCCAGAATGCCAGGATTATAGGCGTGAACCACTGTGCCTGGCCTATCTCCTCATTTTTGACCCACAAAGATGGCAGTCTTAAAATGGCTGGGCTTCTAACCTGAGAGATATTTGAGCAGGGTCTCTGGGGATGGGAGGCCACTCGGCACCCTTGGTGTGCTCTGTTCTGACCTTTGTGAGTGTCCCCCAGTCTCCCAGCGCACAGTCTGCCCCTGTCTGCCTTTCAGTGTTCAGATCGTCCTCCTTTCTCACTAGCGGCACGGATTAGGCAATTCCTGAACTTGGCAGCTGCCGTCGTCTTTGCTGTCCTTTGCTAGCCATCAGCTCTTCACTCTTGGCTGAAACTGCACATCCCTCGGTTTGTCCTAATAGGGAAGTTTTCCTGCTCAAGTAGACAAGCATAAGAATCTCATTATTTTTATATGTTATGTATTTTTAGCTCATTCCAGAATATTGAAAATGGGCGGGGGGGGGCAAAGTAGAAAATGTGTGCAAATGTTGCAGAAGGCACTGGAGGAAAATGACACATTTGCTCACGGGGTCAGGTTGGTGCTTTGATCATTGTTCCTCCAGAAAGTGCCCTTTTTTCCTGCCCTTTCCTGATTATTATGATAGCAAGGGGATTCAGGCCTGAGCTCCAGGGCAGATTGTCTCTGTGATGGAGGGTAGTTTGCCTAATCCATCTGGATCTTGGTTTCCTTTTCTGTGAAATGGATGTAATAGTAGAGTGTACCCCATCGGATTTTAGTGGGATTAGCTGCATTGACATATGTAGTGCTGAGAACAGGATCTCAGCATGACAGGCACCGTGAATATTAGTCAGAGGTTATTAGTCATATGATTAATAATTTTTCTGTCACTAATTAGAAAAATTCAGACAAGTGCTAAGAAAAAAATTAAAACCTTTGCTATTTCCCTGCTGTCCATGCACATGGAGGAGGGGGACACAAGATATGGGTATAAAGGCTCTTTTTTTGAGATAGAGTCTCACTCTATCCCCCCGAGTAGAGTGCTATGGTATCCTCAGAGCAACCTCAAACTCTTGGGCTCAAGTGATCCTCTTGCCTCAGCCTCCCGAGTAGCTGGGATCGCAGATGCCTGCCACAATGCCCTGCTAATTTTTCTTTTAGATACAAGGGTCTCACTCTTGCTCAGTCTGGTCTTGAACTCCTGAGCTCAGTTGGTCCACCCACCTGGGCCTTCCAGAGTGCTAAGATTGCAGAGCCAGCGTGCCCGGTCTAAGGTTCTTTTCACTTTGGTGCTATTGGGAGCTCTCAGTTCTACTTTTTAATGACTGAAGATGGATGACAACAGTTTCTTTACCCACCCACCTATTTTTATATATTTAGGCTGTTCCAAAAACTCAGCTACTAAGATGCTTTTGTATTTTTTTTCTTTTGAGACAGAGTGTCACTTTGTCACCCTCAGTAGAGTGCTGTGGCGTCATAGCTCACATCAACCTCAAACTCTTGGGCTCAAGCGATTCTCTTGCCTCAGCCTCCCTAGTAGCTGGGACTCCGGGCACCCACCACAGCACCCGGCTAGTTTTAGAGCACCTATTTTAGACGCTTTCCTATTTATATCACTCTTCCTTGCTCTTCTGGATCAAAGCTCACTGCCTTCTATGTGGAACCCCCGTTAGAGCATATCTCTATCTTCTGTGCTCCTGGAATGGCCCGTGTGAGCTTTACTATCGAGGTTAGAGTCCAGCATCCCTTGGTCTCGGAGTCTGGGTTCACCCATTGGAGAGTGAGGATAATAATAGCAGGTCTCCTCACTGGGTGGTATGAGGATTAGGAGATATGATGTGTGCAAGGTCCTCAGCACAGTGTCAGGCCCCTGGCAAGTGCACAGTCAGGAGAGCTTGTCATTTTCATTATGTGTACGTATCAAACGTGCTGCCTTCCACTATAGGTGTCTGTATAGCTGTCTCCTTCCTCACACAACTGTCTGTATCGTGGTCTTCTGGCTGAACTACCTTTGTTTTGTTGCTCTGGTACCTTGCACAGGTTATAGCACATGTCAGCTGCTCAGCCAGTGCTAAGTGAAAGCGTATGTTACTTAAGTACGCATCACTTATGTAATGAAAATGGCGTGCCTTTTGGTTACGGTGCTGTACTAGTTTGCTAGTGCTGCTGTAACAGATTGCCACAAACTGGGTGGCTTAAAACAACAGAAATTTATTCCCTCCCAGTTCTGAGGCAGAAGTCCAAAATCAAGGTGTCGTGGGGGTTTTGCCCCCCTAAAGCTCTGTGTAGAACCCTTCTGTGGCACTTCTTTGCTCCCAGTGGCTGCTAGTGATCTTTGGCATTACCTGGCTTGCAACCACATCACACTGATCTCTGCCTATGTCATCATGTGTCTTTCTCCCCGTGGGTCTCTATGCCCAAATTTTCCTCTGATAAGGGTACCAGTCATTGGATTAGGGCCCCGCCTCATTGCTGTAGGACCTCATCTTAACTTAGTTTTATCTGCAAAGACCCTATTTCCAAATTAGGTCATAGTCACAGGTACCAGGGGTTAGGACTTCAACATGTTTTTGGAGGGGGACACGCATATGTATACAGTCATGCACCATGTAACATTTTGGTCAGTTACAGACCACGTATATGACAGTGGTCCCAGATCTTATTGCTTTTCAATGTTTAGATATGTTTAATTACACAAATATTTACCTCTGTATTATAGTTGTTTGTAGTATTCAATATAATAACTTGCTATATAGGTTTGTAGCCTCAGAGAGAGAGGTTATTTCACATTGCCCAGGTGGGGACTGGCTGTCCCATCTAGGTTTGAGTGAATATACTATGTGGTTTCCAGAGTGACAAAAGGGCCTAACAACACATTTCTTAGAATGTATCCCAGTTGCTAGGTGACATGTGACTGTATTTCAGGCACTACTTGGCTTTTGTTTAGGTTTTCAAAATTACACAGAAATGGACAACCTTGGAGATAGTGGCTTGATTCAGCAAATCCTAAAAGGAAATTGCTCTCCATGACATAGGCAGCTTCTAGATTCAATAGCAGGTGTGGGACCAGATTCAACAGCATATACACGGCTAGACTCAGTGACAGGTGTGACTGGATTCAAAGACAGGCATGTCATGGTGTTGCCAGGTCCCTAGAGTGGAGACAGGTAAAGATGACAACTCCTCCTTGGGACTGACTCAGTTGTTGGGAAATCAGCAGCTCCCTGAGCTGGTTTTAACAGCTAACTTACAGGGGATGAAAACCAGAGCTGGTGGCTTTAGTCCTGGATTAGCTACGGCTGAGATCTGGTGTTGGCCTTGGAGGCTCCTTCCTGTACCTGTGTGTCTGGGGATTGCCCGTGTGCATGTCGGGGGGATACCTGGAGGGTCAGTGTTTGCAGCTGAGCTTTGCCAGAGGCCCACCTCCCCACTTACAGCTTTGAAAGAGGCTGCTGGGCAAATGCAGTTAGAATTCTAAGAACAGAGGGAAGCCCCATCCATGGAACAAGCAGGGTTTACCCCCCAGGTATGGCCAGGAATGCCCTGTTCAGCTTGAGAAACGGGCAGGTCGTGGGTGGCTGTGTCTGAGCCCTAAATGGGAACCTGGGCATTTCAGGGCCATCTCCCACCAAACAGCTTGCCTTCCTCAATCTCACTCTCCGTCCGAGCTCGTGACTGTGATTCTGATGGTGAATTTTTGAGTATTTTACCCCCTTAGGCTTAATCAGTCTTCCAGAAGGTACTTTTATAACCTGATGTAGTAAGAAGGATCTCTTTCAGAGGTTTATTTATTAACAAGCTAATAACTCTTTTTTATGTCTTAACAGCAGTGGGCAGACTTAGTTTTTAAATATTTCATCTTAGGGTAGAGTAGGTAGGGCCAGATGCCCAGAGCATGCCTGTCACTGGCCCGACAACTACCTGTGTACTTCGCAGGCTGGGTTTGAAGGGCAGGAGGAGCTGTTGTGTTCACTGTGTTTATTCACTTCTTAGTTATGTGTCTGCCTCTGATTGACATGGGTCCTTCTTTCACCTCTGACTTTACCGTAGTCATGCACCCATTCTTTTGGAAATATACCTCCCTCCCCTTGAGTGGCTCAGCAGCTGATCGGGGAGACAGACAGCCAAACCAATTTTAGTAGAGTGCACGGTATAAAGTGTGGGCATGGCCGTGATGCTGGGGTCTTCCAGGAGAACTGGGAGGGAAGCAAAGGCAGAGGGTGGGCCTCCAGGGCTTGAGGAAGAGAATCAGTTTCCCAGCCTGGAAGGACACAGGCTAAGAAGGGAACAGCATGAGCAAGGGCAGGGATGCGTGAGTTTGACTGTTTCAAGTGCACCGTTTTTCTTTAGGGAATGGAGAAATGAGGTTGGAAAAGTGAGTGAGGAGTAGAGTATGGTATATATATCGCGCTAAAGATATGGTATATATATTCCTGCTAACCAGTGAGAACTTCATGGTGAGAGCCAGTAAAGGGATGAAAGAAGAGAATGCCAGGATCAGATTTGTATTTGGAAATCTCAGTCTCTGCCTCTTAATTTTCATGACATTGATGGTTTTACACTCCGACCGTCCAGCCCTGATCTTTTTGGTCAGTTACCACAAATCCATTTCTCTCTGCTGGCTGAGTTGGCCCTGTTACACCTGCAACATCAAAGTCCTACAAGGTCCTTTTAAAAATGGCTGGGGGTGGTGAGGGAAATGGTGGAGTCTGGCATTCACATAAAGCGGGCGACTGTCTCCTGCTGCAAAGAAGCGGAAGACGTGTGGCTTCTCTAGGTTGCTGCAGAAAGAGACCTGGAAGCTCATGCAATCCCTCATCCTTTCCCCGTCTAACAGGCCTTTTGTCCTTGTTGGTGGAGAACATTCATCCCAGGGGGGAGCCTGAGGGCTCTGCCTGTCCCCTTCTCACCAAGAGATGAAAATGGTGATAGAATCCTCTCGTCTCCACAGCAACCTCCCAGCTTAGCCTCACAACATACTGAACAATCTTTACTTAATTGGAAAGGGTTTAGGGGAGAACAGTCAAGACAGAGTCATTGGCAACCTATTCCTGGAAGCAGAGCACATCGCCTTCTTAACTTAATTGGATAATTCATTTTAAATTGGCTGTGCAATCATGACAAGAAAATGTTAGTGTTAATAATGGCTATCTGAGACCAACTGCCTGTGCCAAGAAGCCTAGCCCTGGTGGAATTCTTTAATTCTCCAAAAGAAATTTCGTGAAGGTAAAATGATATATTGTCAGAGTGGAGAAAGAACAAACACCCGGCAGCTGTTTATACCCAGAAAGTTTCTAGAACGCATTTGTTGGCTGTGGAATTTTATAGAAGACCCATCTATCCTGGACTCTGTTCTTGGTGTTCTATGCATCAAAGGGGCGCTCTGTGCCCAGCCCTGGTCTGAGTGTTGAGAGCCTGGTTTGTTTTGTTGGGTGTCTTTTTTTTCCCCTTTGTACCATGTCAGCTTCTCAGAGGGCTTGAAGTATAACAGATGGCGACTGGACTATTGCCTGGGGACCACGGGGACAGCCAGGGCCTCTCTGTGAGTTTTTGGTCCTAGGAAGCTGCCTGGAGACCTGTGGAGTGGCAGAGTGGCCTCATGGAGGTCTTCCAATCTGGCCACATTGCCCTGGGAGATAGCACCTGGCATAAAGGGGTCTGACTGCTGGAGGGGCACTGCATCTTGACGGGGGGAGGGGGGGTGCTGCCTGCCTTGCACGTGTTTCCAGGCCAGCTTCCCTGTGGCTCACAGTGTTCCCCCAAATAGGGCAGTTGCTAAGAAACAAGGATGAGCTAGCGGCTTGGGAGCGCCGTCGACACTGTGTTGATGAGGATGCTTCTGTGCGCGGGGCTCGGCTGCCAAGGCTCCCGTGGCCTTGCCAAATCCACTTACGTCAGGCTGTTGCCCAAGCCCACACCAGCGCCGAGGTTGCCAGCATGAACACTCCTGCTTCTGGGATTTTAGCTGCAGGAAAATTTTGTGGTTGTGTAGACAAACTGACAAAAACCCCAACATGCACATCATGCCACCCACCATCCACCCACACCCCAGCTGTTCCTTGGGCCAGCCTCTTCCCCTCCTCCCGCCTGTCCCCCAACCACAGTTTATCTCGGTTCCTACTCCAAATTTGTAACAAGAGGAGAGGAAACTCACGTGTACGGAGCATTTTGTTTTCATCCAGGCATTGCAGTGGGTATTTTTATACTTATTAACGTGTTTTCTAAGTCATCACACTCCTGCCTTCATGGCCAGTAACAGGCCCATTTTTGAGGGAGGGATATTCAGTCTCAGAGAAGTTTAAGTATTGGATCTGAGATGAAACGGCTGGTTGGGGGGCAGAACATCCAGCTACAAGTCTTGACCCAAGGTTGCTCTCAGGGTTCTAAAGCTGTAGGAGCAGTTGGCTGCAGACCTGTGATCCAGACGTGAATCCTAAATTCTCAGTAGCACTGATCATTGCTCCAAGGGCCTCTAGAGAGAAGAGATAGGCCCCAGTATGTTTTTGATTTGAATGACAATGTTAAAACTGCTGGCAGGATTATCTGAGCCAGCAGAGAAGGTGAAGTGCTGGTCTGCTGGCCCCAGAGCACCCCAGGCCACCAGGCATTACCTCCTAAAGTAAGCCAGATTGGAGCGTGGCACTCCTGTGTGTGCACCTGCCCAGCTCCCTGCAGCTTCCAGGAAGGACTCCCAACTCCCCTCGCCATCTGGCCCTAGCCCCACCGCCTCCCCCAACCACTCGCCCAGCATCTCCTCTGTCCTTCCGGCTCCCAGGCAGTCTTCAAACTCATCTCTGATTTCACCTCCTCCAGCTGATATGACACTAGGTGATTGCCGTCCCTGCACTGTGTCCTGCCCCAGAGGCACTTTGTTTCTCCTGCTGTCTCCTTCTGTCTCATCCAGACCAGGAGCTGGTTTTCCATATTGTTCCTGGCATCTGGAGGGCCAGGAAGTGCCAAGGGAATGGAGTTTGGATGAGTATGAGACAAGCAGGCAGCCTTCTCCAAGCTTAGCAGGATGGCTGTCATCCTGGAATGTCAGCACTCAGAGGACCCGGGAAAGCTTCTTTCTCTACCTACCCCTCCTTCAGGGGAGGCGATTTTCCAAGTCAGCCAGTGACAAGGCCAGGATGAGAACACAGATCACCCATGGTTCCATGGATCAGCCCCTGCACCCCACCCCAGTGCCATCTGCTAGCACCGGAGGTGGTCACTCAAAACGGGAAGGTCATTGTTAGCAACTCCCCCAGCCAGCAGAGCAAAAAGAAGGGGAGCAGTTTTATATTTTATTAATACTTCACAGGATCTTGAATAAAAATATCTTCAATTTTACACAGCCAGGTCAAGGGAGCAGCAGGAGCAACCAGCTAAGAAGGGGCTGGAAAAATGTTATTAACGTTGTCCAGCCTGAGCCTTCTGGGCCAGGGTGTCCTGCCAGGCCAGCAAGATGGCTCTTGTCATTAGCACCCTCAGGGTGCCACAGTAACTCAGGCAGCAAGGATGAGGACTGGCTGCCGCCCCCCCCCACCAGCCCCGATTTCAGGCTGCCGAGTTTGGTGAGATAATTCCCACTGCAGGTTACTCGTGCCAGAAAATAAATATCTCAACCCAAACCACAAGAAAACTCTCCTAGGAGTCAGCAGAGTCGGCCAATTCAGAAACAGAGCTCTTTGTCAGCAGCGCGTTATTCTTAGAAGTTTGAAATGGGTGTGAGTTGGGGGTGTGTGTATGTTGCACACTCCAAACTTAAGTTTTAGACAGGGGATGATAGCTGGGGTGCTACCCAGCCGAGTGCCTGTGATAGGACTGAGGTAGGCAGGCAGGCTCTGCCCCACTGAAAGGGCAGCTTTAAGAAGGGTTGCAGCAGTTCCCTGGAGCTGCTGTAGCTAATGACCATGAACTTGGTGGTTCACAGAGTCTCTCAAAGTTTTGAAGGCCAGAAGTCTGAAACTGAGGTGTCAGCAGGGCCCTGCTCCGTTGAAGGGGTTTAGGGGAGGATCTTCCCTGGCCTCTTCCAGCTTCTGGTGGTTTCCCTAAATCCTTGATGTTTCTTGGCTTGTTGCTATGTCCCCCAATTTCTGCCTCCATCTTCCCGTGGCTTTCTTCTGTGTTCTCCTGAGGACACAAGTCATTGGCTTTAGTGCCCACCCAGATTCAGGCTGATTCCATCTCGACATCCTTAACTGATTACATATGCAAGGACGCTATTTCCAAATAAAGTCACATTCCCACATTCCTTTTTTTTTTTCTTGGTGACAAAGTCTTACTCTGTCACTCTGGGTAGAATGCTGTGGTGTCATAGCTCATAGCAACCTCAAATTCTTGAGCTCCAGTGATCCTCTTGCTTCAACCACCCAAGTGGCTGGGACTACAGGTTCCTACCACAATGTCCGGCTAGTTTTTCTATTTGTAGTAGCAATGGGGTCTTGCTCTTACTCAGGCTGATCTTGAACTCGAGCTCAAGCTATCCGCTGCCTTGGCCTCCTAGAGTCCTGGGATTATAGGTGTGAGTCACTGCTCTTGGCCATTAAGTCATATTCTAAGGTCCTTGGTGGACATAGATTTGGGGAGAAATCATTAAACTCACTGCAGGGAGGAAGACTGCCCTGGGTGGAAGCAGCTGAGATTGATGAGTTGGAGGAGCCCTTTTGTAAGATTCTCCTTTAGGGGACAGGTGTGAGGTGAGATTGTCCCTTTGAGCCTTGTATGGCCAGCTAACTGCTCAGTGTCCCTGAGCAGTTCAGATGCAGAGGCTGAGCAGAGGCAGGGCATGCTGCTGCCCTTCCAAGCTGTGGTCAGATGCTTCAAGGACAGAAGCTGGATTCACCCCTTTTCTGTTCCTCAGAACCTTGACTGTGGGCTCCCATAGGGAAGTGTGTGTTTGGTTTGTTGAGAGGCGGGCACATGAGGTGGAAGGACCCCTTGAACCCAGAAGTTCAATACTGGTTTAGGCAACCTACTGAGACATCGTTTCTAAACAACAAAAGAAGCTTGTTGACAGAATATTTGTTTATTAAAGAGAAGGAATGTTGAGCATGACTCCTATAGTGATTGCTTGTTCTAACTTGGGAGAAAGGACAGTTCAGGTTTTGTATCAGGAAAGAGTGAGTCAGACTGTGGTCTGGACGGGAATCCAAAATGAGGAGTTTGAAGAAAATGTGCTGGCCGGGAAGCCACGGCCTAGAGAAACGCCCCTGCCACTTGCGGGTGGTGTGAACTCAGCGCCCAGCCTCAGGCCTTGTGTTGGGAGGCTTACAAGGGGTCCTGTGTATGCCCTCTCTGAACTGGCAAGTGGGGTGCCCATCTGAGGAATTTTGATGACTTGAAGGCAGGGTACAGTGAAAAGTGTGGGTGATGAATGATCATCGCACACAATGGGGTCATTGTTGGAAAGCACAATTCTGCTGGGTGAGAGGTCATGTCTGAAGGATGCCTCTGAGTGAGGCACTGACATACATCGATCCTTTCGAAGAAACTACCCTATGGGGTGTTTTTATTCCCATTTTAGGGGTGAGCAAATTGAGATCCACAGAAGTTCAATGATTTTCCCAAGGTCATTAGGAAGTAGAGAGGCTGGGATTGGAACCCAGGGCTGGCCGTCCCAGCATTGGTTCCATGTAACATCTGGTCCATCAAGGTTGCTGGCCTGTGCCCTTATGTGAGGAGTCACTGTGCCTCAGCCTACAGGTGCGTGTGGGTGGTGGGCAGTGTGGGCCATGTTGCCTATGGTGAACATCACCTCCTGTTGTTTTCCTGTCACCCTTGTCTCCTGGGTGGTATGCTTCCGATGTCCACTCTGCTACAGTGGGACTGCTGGGTCCCCACTGCTCGTGCCAGGGTGGCTCATCAAAGCAGACAGACTTCTCTATGCTAGGAATGGGCAGAGGCGAGTTCTATTTCTAGTTAAAGAACAACCCTCATGGAAGATTGGTCTCTTCCTCACGGGGAGCTAGAAATAACCATCCATAAGCAAGGACTGTGCTGCCTTAGCACAGAGCTGGTTTTCCCAGGCACTCTGCAGTTAACCCCACTATTACTATGGAATGCAGAGACCCCTTTCCTGGCAGATGACTTTAGCAGCAGTGTCTGGGCCAAATGCAGCTGCTTTCTGGAAGAGGGTGTGGTGGAAGAACAGAAGTGGCTGAGGTCTTGGCACCAGATTCATTTGGGTTCAAACTTGAGCTCACCAGTTAGTTACAAGCTGGGTGATCTTGGTCTATTTCTTCCTATGTAAAAAAAAAAAAAAAAAGGTCCAGTCGGGTGTGGTGGTTCATGCCTGTGATCCTAGCACTTGGGAGGCTGAGGTGGGTGGATTCCCTGACCTCACGAATTGGAGACGAGCCTGAGCAAGAGCAAGACCCTGTCTGTAGAAAAAAAGCTGGGTGCTGTGATGGGCGCCTGTAGTCCCAGCTACCTGGGAGGATGAGGCAAGAGAATCACTTGAACCTAAGAGTTTGAGGTTGCTGTGAGCTAAGAGGCCATAGCACTCTACCAAGGATGAACAAGTGAGACTCTGTCTCAAAAAAAAAGTCCTAAGTTGACACATAACACGTTAACTAACAAAGTTTTTTAAAATGCAAAACTGCAGATAAGCACAAGGCAATACTAAAAATCACTGTTAATTTTATTATCCATCTTTCAGATTAATTTTTCTATCTTCCCTTTATTTAAATATGTATACATAGAGAAGATTATTTCATTAAAAGAATGGGATTGTCCCATGCACACTGCCTTTTTCTTCACCTAATGTATATTTAAAGATATGGGAAAATGTTAATAATGGATTTTCCTTTGAAATAGCTGCATGGTATTTTATTGTATGGCTCTCTTAATATTTAACTCACCCCTGTGTGGTGCAAAATTGGGTATAGCCTCACTCTCCAACCAAGGGCCTTGATTTCCTCATCTCTAAAGTGGGATCATAGTGCCCAAACTGCGCTTGTGTTCAGCACATGGCAGGCCCCCATTAAGGGCCTCTCTTCCTTCCCACTGGCTCTTTCACACAGAGCATCTACCATGATGGCACGAACGTGTCCGCATAAATCTGTTGCCCCATGTGTGTGCTCAGCACCCGAACTCGTGGTTTCCTGCGTTAGGGATCTCAGTGACAGGTGCTGGGGGCCAGCAGCTCCCCCTTGGGAATCCCGGAGCAGGTCCCGGCTCCCTCCTGGTCTGGGCAGCACTTGTTTCCTGCTCTGGGAGAGCAATTGAGATGAGCTGGAGTCTGGTTAGTGTCTGCAGCACCTTGCAGGGCCTGACGTGGGGCGTCTGTCCTGCGGGCAGCAGTTGGTGTCTAAGCAGACACTTGGACTTGGTGATGGTTCACATCTGCCACTCCCTGCGCCCACCCCCACCCCTCGGAATTAATTGGATTGTGTGAAGTTTTCTTCACCGTGGATGTCAAGTGCTGGCTGTGTTAGGCATGATACACTACGAGCCTCATGTCTGTTTTTCTCTGAACCTGACTAAGTAAAACATCGTGTTTCCCCTGCTTGGTTGAGATTGTAAACCAGATGTAGTTCTGCCTGCTAGACCACTGATCACATTACCCTGAACTTTGGGTCAAGTGCGTAGAACGTGCCCTGCCCTCTAGGTGGGTTACTTTTGTCTATTAAATTGTCATTGGAGCTGACAGAGGGTGAAATTTATGATTTGTTTTGTTTTTGATTAAAATGATAAAAGTAATGCTGATAATATGAGTAGCTGGTGTATGTCATGGGCGTATCCCTTGTGGATGTATTGAGCATTCTGATATAAACCTTACATGATTATCTCATTCAGTCTCAGGAGGTGGAGAGGTCAGTCCCCAGATTACAGTGAGGAAACTGAGGCAGGTGGTCAGTACAAGTCAGGATGGGCAGTGACCCTGGAACCCTACCCTTTAAGCCAGCAGCACCCTGGAGATCGGGTCAAGTGAGTGTTTATTGGAAGGGTGCCCCCTGCTCGGTCCCCCTTACCCAGTGCTGGTGCTTAGAAAGGCCCAGGCTGTTTGTCAGGAAAACAAACCCACATAACCTTCCTACTTGCTCAGTGAGCTGCTGACTTTTCCCAACTTTGAGAACAAGGTGGGCAAGTTGCAAAATCAGACAGCAGGAATCCTGCAACCCAGGGAGCCAGACTATAGCAACAGGGAACCCAGGTATAGGGATAAGGGCACACACACACACAGTTTCCATCAGCCTGGGAATTAGAGAATTGTCTCTCTCATGGGGTTAAGCCTCAGGCTTTATGCCTGGGTCAATTCTCCTTACAATTAAAGTCAATCATTCAACAAAGGTTATTATCTTAATAACATCATCATCAAGAAGGTAAATACAATTCCACAAGCATCTCTTCATTACATAGCACTGCATATAATTTATTTTTAAATCACAGAATTCAATAGAAATATTTTTAATCTCTTTGGGATTATTTCTTCAGGCTTCTCTTTATACAGCAGAAGGCAAAGTAGACTGTGTGTGTGCATGTGCCTATGTGTGTGCATGCATGTGCACAGGTGTGTATCTTTAAGCATGTGTATGTACACCCGTAACTATTCTCATAGGTTTGCCTATAATCTTGTTGGGTTGACAGCACTGACGGAAGTGGAAATCCTACCTGCTTTTGTGGCAAGGGCGAAGTGACTGAGGGATGCTCTCATAGGACACCTCAGTTGTGAGAGGTGGCTGGGGAGCTAGAGAGGGTCCCTTTGCACAAGTTTGCCTGGGGTCCTGCCCCAGATGGACTGCTTGTCCTTTAGGCTCATGCATTCTCCAAGGGGGATATTTAATCCCTAGTTGGCCAGGGTGACAGTGGGATTGGTACTGCCATTGGCGTCTGTTTTAAGGGGACATTGCTTCTCCCCTTACTGAAGTTGGTCCCATCCTTGGTGCCTGTAACATCACAGGGAAGTTAATGGGAAATTACAAAGAGGCTGGTCCTACGCAGGTGAAAGGAAGCAGATGTGTGCAACTGTCTCTAAAACCACACGCAAGAGGCACTCGGCCCAACCCAGCACAGACCAGCATGGGTCAGGTTACCAGGCAACCACAAGCAACAAACACTCCAGAGTCTGGGATTGCAGGGTGAAAACCAGACTTTTTCTAAATATCCTTGTTAAACTTATCATAATAAGAGCCTCTATTCAAGTGTTCTTATATCCTGGTCTGCCTAAGTTAGCCTGACTCTCCATGGTGGCCAAGAGCTCAGGAGTCAGATGCCTGGGTGCCATCTGTCTTCCTCAAGTAT
The DNA here is from genome assembly GCA_963574575.1 of Galagoides demidoff. NCBI lineage: Eukaryota > Metazoa > Chordata > Mammalia > Primates > Galagidae > Galagoides > Galagoides demidoff. Next base: position 19,486 of record CAUYQV010160329.1, on the reverse strand, counting down.
AAGTTTGTAACAGTGTTTAATTTATACTCCCTGAGCCTCAGTTTGTTTATCTGTAAAATGGGGATAATAATTCCAGTCTCCAAGAAGATTAAATGAGTCAATGGTTGTCAAGTCCTTGTGCTCGAACGTGTGCTCAGCACATACTGGCTCTTATTATCCTTTGTACTGTGTGTCTTCTCAGCATACTGTCTTGGAAGGAAACTTCTCTTTGGAAACCACAGAGAAAGATGGTTCTACATGCTAATCTACATGCTATCGATGTGCCCCCAGGGTCAGCCCTGGAAGATAAGAAGGGACTGTCATTTCTGCTGTGGGGGACACACCCTCCTGCCGGACCCTCCAGTCCTACACCCTCATGTGTGTGGGGCAGTTTTCCTTACCAGCCCCTCTCATGTGAGCAGACATCCCCTGGGCCACGGCTTGCTCTCCAGCGCACTGCTCTGCCTCTCTGACCTACTTTACTAACCCTGCCTGCTTCCTGCCCAGCTCCACCCCCAGCCTGCAGGTGTTTCGGTAGCCAGATTGAATTCCTCTTTTCCCCTGGTCTCTAGAAAAGCAAGACCTGCCTGTTTCTTTCAAAAGGCTGTTACTTCCCCCTTTAGGCCAGCTATTAAATTGTCCCCATTCCTGGGCACTGTGTAACCAACCTTTCCCTGAAAACCTTTTGGTGTCCTTGGAGCCCCCCAAACCCCAAGCAGCCACTACTGAAGGGCCCATCCCAGCTCTCCTTCTCTATATTGAGAGGGTTAGCATGTTTTCCCAGTGCTCTCTAGCATTAGAAAGTTCCCACTGCCTTCCATTTAAACATACAAAATACTTAAGATTTCTTTTCTTTGAGACAGAGTGTCATTCTGTTGCCCAGGCTAGAATGCCATGGCATCATAGCTTATAGCAACCTCAAACTCTTAGACTTAAGAGATCCTCCTGCCTCAGCCTCCTGAGTAGCTGGGACTACAGATGCCTGCCACAAAACCTGGCTAGTTTCTCTATTTTTAGTAGAGATGAGGTCTTGCTCTTGCTTAGTCTGGTCTCGAACTCCTGAGCTCAATTGATCCTCCTGCCTCAGCCTCCCAGAATGTTACGATTATGGGCATGAGCCACCAGGCCCAGCCAGAACCCCCCTGAGATTTCTCTGTGCTCTTTTTTTTAAAAAGCAGCTTAACTAAGATAGATACAGTTCACACACCATATAATTTGCTCATGTAAAGTGTACCATTCTGTTGCTGTGAGTATATTTAGAGTTGTGCATCCATCACCATAATCAATTTTAGAACATTTTTATCATTCCAGAAGGAAACTCCATAGCCTTAATGCTGTCAGCCCCGTTCCTTCCATCTCTCTCAGCCCTGGGCAACCATAATCTACTTTCTGGTTGTTTGTATGGATTTCACCATTCTGGACATTTCATATAAATAGAATCATATAATATGTGGCCTCTGTAATCGTAATATCTGGCTTCACTTAGAATAATAAAGCATAACATTGCCTGCGTGTTGTGTCGGCCCCTCATTCCTTTTTGTAGCTGGATAATATTCCATTATAAGGATCTGTCATATTTTGCTCACTCATCTGTCAGTTGATAGACGTATGAGTTGTTCTTTATGTTTTTATTTAACACATCAAGGCCCAGCCCTCTATTTGAGATTGTCTTTCAGTTTAATTTTTGAAAGCAAGAGACATGTTTATCAGATCCCCAAATTACTTCTCGATTTGCTCATGCATATTGGTAATCCCTGCTCAGACATTGCTTTGAACCTATGAGAAAATTAAAGGGTGGGTTCCTCCCAAATAATTGGTTTATAAGATCTGTGAGAAGAAATTATTCAGACCATTTCTTTTTCCCCTTTCTCCTATATTTGAACTTAGGCTCTAAATGAAACTTTAAGAAAAGTTTCTCTTTTCCTTTCTTTTGTTTAATGATTGAGGCTCTAAAAGTTCACTCAGTTTTGATGAATGTTCGAACTGGCTGAGGAAAAAAAAAAGTTTTCTACTGGGGAGAAAATTATGCACTAAAAACAAAAATATCTTAGAACTTTAGCAGAGGAAACATTAACACACCAGGCAAGCCCACTTTCTTTTTAATAGGAACTGACTCTTGGTCAGATGGGTCCAATGACAACCTTATTTAATCTTTTCCTGCTGGGAGCTAATTTTCCTGGGCATGTTCTCGACCCAGGCCTGGTGTTGCACGAGGCCCAGGTGGAAAACGGTTTAAGTTTCCCCAGATTACTCTGGAGGTTGTTAAGAGGCATTCAGCATCGTGTGGGTGAAGCCAGATGCAGGTTGAGTTACAAGCCTGAGCTCCAGGGTGCCAGCCACTGGGACTGTCATTTCGCTTTGAATCTCATCTGTGTGCTGTGCTAAACTAGGTTTTCCAGGACTCGCATTTATGGGATTTCCTGTGTGAAGTGGGGACCTTGTGTGTCCCTCCCTTAAATACAGGCGGTTCCCAGGTTATGAACAAGATAAGATTCTCTAGGTTGGTTCTTAAGTTGAGTTTGTATGAAAGTGAGAACAGGTACATTTACCTATTACGTGTAATAGCCGCCATTCATAATTGTGAATTATAGGCCATTTGGACGTTTGTAACTTGGAGACTGCCCGTACCTACCATGAGTAATTCCTCCTTGAAAATCTCAGTGATGTGGTCCTTCTGTTATTTAAAGCCATAGGGAGGGAGTCAAATCAAAATTTCACAATGGAACAAGATGGCAGGCAGAAACATAATATATTTAGAACCAAACTATGATTACAAAAGGGACATCAATTTGAGTCACATTTTCTCTTAGGGGGTTCTTTGATTTTTTCCCCCCAAACTTGTGTGGAAATGTGAAAAAGCTTAGGTAGATCTTGGTGTTTCCTGGGCAGGTCACTCCCCATCTCTGCCCTTGTGTTGGAGGAGGAGACTTTCTGCCCCCACCAGGGCCAGTGTGGGGGTGCAGGCAGCTGGCTTGTTCATAGGAACTGCTTCTAAAGCTTTTCTCTTCCAAATGATTTTTTTTTTATTTAACTCTCTCTCATGCCCAAGTTTTAGGAAGAACAATTTATAGAAAAATGCTTGGAGTCCTTTTCCTATAGGATGGATGGTGCTAGTTCCTTGTGCTTGAGAGAGAGCATCTCTGTCTCCCTTGAGCCCCCTGGACCCCAAGATTCAGCCATAGAGGGAGGTACACAGCAAGCATTTGATAGATAAATATGGAATCTGCTGGGCTCTGCAGGGAATTAATGTATCCATTAATAAGCCTCAAGAACAGCATAGCCTTTAATAAAAAGTCCTTTCTCCCAAAGGGCTGTGAAAACTTTTACAGTGATTATTGTTTTTCGTTTATAGCCTCATGTTTAAAGACTGGAGCCATAAGCTGAAGAACCAGAAGTAGACACTAGCAACTTAAAACACTATATATGAATGTCATAAATAACCAAGTAGACAATTTGTTTTTCCTCCAGTGGTTTTCTTGGCAAGAAAAAGAAAAAGGGAAAAAAGGGATCCATGATTTAAGAAAACACTGTGGGGTTTGGTGATGATAACTTACATTTCTATAATGCTTTCCAGCTTACAGAATGCTTTTCCTATTATTGTTTTATTGAGTGCCTCTGACTCCCAGAGGTAGGTGAGGCAATGCACCTCAATACATTATAATGCATAACGTATTATGGTTAAGGACATACCACCTCCTCCCAGGTGGCTGTAAGCTCTCTAAGCCTATTTAACTAATTTTTAAAATAGGCATAGCAACACCTTCCTGTTAGGATAGTTGAATAATTCTTACTATATCATCATGCATATTAATTCTCACTTTGTAGATAAGGAATCTAAAAATGATAATTAATATCCAGACATTGTTCACTTAGTAATTGGTAGGACTGGAATGCAAGTATAATTCTTCTGCCTCTGACTTCATTCCTCCTTCTGCTACTCCTTAGCCAAGAGGTGTACATCAGAAATACTTTGCTGGGCACAGTGGCTCACGCCTGTAATCCTAACATTTTGGGAGGCCAAGGCAGGTGGATTGCTTGAGTTCATGAGTTCAAGACCAGCCTGAGCAAAAAGCGAGACCTCATCTCTACTAAAAATAGAAAAACTGAGGTAAAGGATCACTTGGGCCCAAGAGTTGGAGATTGCTGTGAGCTATGACACTACAACACTCTACCCAGGGCAACAGCTTGAGACTCTATCTCAAAAAAACAAACAAGAAGTGTTTTGGTGCCTCTGCTGGCAAAACTGTGATAACGAGCCTCTTACTCTGTCTCTTGGGTGCACTTATATTTTATTTATTTAATTCATTATTTTTATTGTTTCAGGTTGATTGAGGGTACAAAGAATTAGGGTACATTGTTTGCATTTGTTCGGTATGTCCTGCCCCCAAGAGGTGTGCCCTGCCCCCTAACATTGTGCCCATTAAGTGGGAGCACACCTATCCTACTCCCTCTTCCCCTCTCCCCACTCCCTTGGTTCTCTTGCCCACCCCCCCCCCGAATTGATTTGAGTTTTTCTCCAACGTGGGTGTGTATTAGATGGCTTCGTATTAGAATTGAGTACATTGGCTTCTTGCTTCCTCATTCTTGTGATGAAAGTGTTATCTAGGTTAATACAAAAGATATAAAATCTCCATCTTTTTAATGGCTGAAAAGTATTCCATGGTATACATATATCACAGCTTGTTAATCCATGCCTGGGTTGGTGGGCATTTAGGTTGTTTCCATATCTGGGCAATTGTAAATTGAGCTGCGATAAACAAATCTAGTGCAAATATCCTTATGATGAAACGATTTTTTTCTTCTGGGTGGATTCCTAGTAATGGGATTGCAGGATCAAATGGAAGGTCTAATTTGAGTTCTTTGAGGATTCTCCATACTTCTTTCCAAAGAGGTTGTATTGGTTTGCAGTCCCACGGTGCACTTATATTTTAAATACCTACTTTTGTATTTGCAGAACATCATCAAGAAGGTGATTGGGCAGAAGTTCGTGTACAAGTTTGTCTCTTTCCCGGAGATTCTGAAGATGGATCCTCACGTGGTGGACATCAGCCGGGACAGCCTGCTGCTGCAGGAGGGCGACTGCCAGGTGCCCCCCGAGGGCCGCGAGGGCCACAAACACGGCCTTTCCGCCCTCAAGATCACCAGCCGTAACGAGTACATCCACTCAGGCCTGTACTCGTCCTTCACTATTAATTCCCTGCAGAACCCACCGGATGCCTTCAAGGCCATCAAGACGGAGAAGCTGGAGGAGCCACCCGAGGACAGCCCCCCGGTCGAAGAAGTCAGGACTGTGATCAGGTTTGTGACCAATAAAACCGACAAGCACGTCACCAAGCCAGTGGTGTCCCTGCCCTCCACATCCGAGGCCGCGGTGGCATCTGCTTTCCTGGCCTCGTCCGTCTCGGCCAAGATCTCCTCTTTAATGTTGCCAAATGGTGCCAGCGGTTCGTCCACCTCTCCCTCCTCGTCTCGGTCCCCGTCCCTGTCCCCCAGCTCGCCCCTCCCTTCTGAACACAGAAGCCTCTTCCTGGAGGCCGCCTGCCATGACTCGGATTCCCTGGAGCCCTTGAACCTGTCATCGGGCTCCAAGACCAAGTCTCCATCTCTTCCCCCTAAAGCCAAAAAACCCAAAGGCTTGGAAATCTCTGCGCCGCCGCTGGTGCTGTCGGGCACCGACATCGGCTCCATCGCTCTCAACAGCCCTGCGCTCCCCTCGGGGTCCCTCACCCCTGCCTTCTTCACTGCTCAGGTAAGAGTCCTCATTGGCACCCTGGTGTACGCTTAACTCAGAGGCTTCGCAGACAGGGAGCTATTTGCTTCTGTCCTCAGGCACCTATGTACCCAAGTCACTGTGTAAACAAACATGAGGGGAAGTTACTTTTTCCTCTTCAGATCCAAATACACACAGAGGAAAGGGTTTGATGCACTGGCTGCTGGGGACGCTTAATTAGTTTCTTGCTTTTAGTGGCCTGAAGGGACCCTAAGATGGGACCGGCCCACTGGCTATGAGAGCAGATCTTTACTTGATTTCCTGGGGAAAGTGGAGTGGGCCAGTTTACATTTTAGAAGGCATATGGATTTTATGAAATATTTTTATGACAGAGTCCTCCCTGGGGGCACTTTGTAAATAGCCATTTGTTTTCTGTTAACATGAAAATAGATGTCAACTGATAGTCCCGCCATGGGTGTCAGTGTGGGGCTGTGGTGGCCATGTCAGTCTCTAACAAGACATGTAAGAGCCACACAGACACTAAAAGCAGTGCCACTCTGAGAAAGCCCAGGTCCACATCACAGTGGAGAGGAAAGCGAATTTGCAGGTCAAGAAGATCTTTAAGCCTTTTCCTTTCAATAAAATGCTCAGATGCTCTTTCTTGTCTAGCCGACAGTCACAGGGCAGAGACAAAGTAGATGCTTGTTAACTGTATTTCTGCTTCCCCTTGAAAATTGGATGCAATTTAGTGACAGAGATGGAGAGCGTTTGTTTTGGGATTGTAGACCTGGATTCAGTTCCTAGCTACCCTGCTTCCTGGGGTTGTGACTGTGGCATTATTATTGTAGCTTTGTGGCACCTGGATGGGGATATGCTTTAGGGGGGTAGGAATTCTCTCCACCCCGTGCCTCTGTGGCCTTTGTTGTAGTAGTCCTTGTCATTGTCGTTAATATACTGAGCCCTTTTTATGTGCCAGGCACTATTCCAAACGCCTTACGGGTGTAGTATTTTTCCTAGCAGTCCCATGGTGTAGATACGTATTCAGTATTCATTTCTGAAGTGCTTCGGACCCTAAGTGTTTTGGATTTTGAAATATTTGTATTAGGCTAGCCTCAGTGGCTCATACCTGTAATCCCAGCATTTTGGGAAGCTGAGGTGGGAAGATCACTCAAGGCCAGAAGTTTGTATCATCCTGGGGGAACAAAATTTTTTTAATTAGTCAGGCCTGGTGGTGCACATCTGTAGTCACCTCCTACTCTGGAAGCTGAGCGGGGAGGATCACTTAAACCCAAGAGTTTAAGGTTGCAGGGAGTTATTAATGTGAATTTGTCACTGCACTTAGCCTGGGTGACAAAGTAAGACTCTATCTCAAAAGAAAAAGAAAAGGCAAAAAGAAAGAAAAAAATAGAAGTATTTGCATTATACTTACTGTTTGAGCTTCCCAGATCGGAACTCTGAAATTCTCCAGTGAGCGTTTCCTTTGAATGTCATGTCGGCACTCACAGAGTTTCAGATTTGGGGGCATTTTGGAGTTTGGGTTTCAGATCTGGGATGCTCAGCCTGTACTGTTATCATCATCCCATTTCCCAGCTGAGGTGAATGAAGCAAGTCACCCAGAGTCACAGTGAATAGGTGGTAGAAGTGAATTTGGATCTGGTTAGTCTGCCTGTGGCACCCACGCTGCCTGCTGTCTGCATCCCCACTGTGGGAAGGCTGGTGCCCCTGCTCATGATAGTGCACGGAGCAGCTGAAAGCAGCTTTTTGCCACTTTGCCCTCTGTGGCTGCTTCTGCATGGATTGTGGCCTGGGGATTTTGTGGCTGCTCAAGCTTCTGAGTTGGTGGTAACATGTGTGCCACAGAGGATAGGGCTGAGGGCTCAGCAGTTTAGCTCAGAATGGGCATATGTGCTCTCTAATCAGGCATCATCCAGGAACAAGGATGGCTGAGCCAGTGACCCAGTAACAGTTGCTCCCGGAGTAGCTCAGAGGAGTAAGCTGAGAAGCCGGGCTGAGGGGAATCTCCTCTCTGGTCTTCTCTGGGTTCACAATTACAAGGGTGAGAGGCTCTGAAGCCAGGCTGAGGCCAGCTCTGATGTCAGTGTTTGTGTTCCCTGTGTCACCTGCTCTGCACTCAGTGGGACAAACACCAGCCCTCATGTGAGCCCTGTGTTTCTGGACATGGATCTTGTGAACTGAGATGGCTCTCCTTGGCAGGGCTGAGGACCACACGGTGGGCTGAGAAGAGGAGGGACCAAGTAATGAGAGAAGGATAGAGGATGAATGCCAAAGAATGGATGCAAAATGGAGGACCAGGAGGTAGAACCCACTAGAGCGGCCTGAAACCAAGGAGAGGAGGATAGGAAAGCCAGGCCACTTTAACAGAGGACTTCAGTCTAACTAGAGACAGTGGTTAGTAGTCCCAACACTTTGGGAGGCTGAGGTAGGAGGATCGCTTGAGGCCAGGATTTCAAGACTAATCTGGGTAACATAGCAAGACCCTGTCTCTACCAAAAATAGAAAAATTCTCAGCTACACAGAGGCCCTGAACTCTAGCCCAGAGGACAGAGTGAGGCCCTATCTCAGAACAATAGAGAAGGGAGAAGTCAGAGTCTTGGCATGTCCCACATCACCTGGTCACCATTGCCTCTAGGGAACTCAGCACAGCTGTGAGGGTGGGGCCTTGGCAGTTGAGTTAGTGCCAGAAGTCCAAAAACCGTACCAGGGCTTCCCTGAGGAGAGATGGAGGGAGGGACGAGGAAGGCTTGGGGCCCAGGCTGAAAGAGGGCCTTTGGGCCAGGGGAGGGAGGGCACTAGGTAATGTGCCGTACTTTCTTAGAACTAAAGAGGAGTGTGTAGGAGATGGGGGAGTCTCAGGACTTGAACTCCAGGTTCTGCTCTGCTCTGAACAGCTGAGGTGCCCCAGGGGGTGGGAGAGCAGTGCTAAGAGGGAAAAACCAGAGGGGGCAGGACCCAGGGGTGTGGCATCTATTCACAGCTGAATTCTCCCCGCCTGTTTCACCCAGGTGGTTTCCCAGAACTCAGTCAGGGCATTCACAGGGGGTTTTATCATGACCTGACAAGGCTCGGGTCATGTAGGATCAGAGGCCAGGAGGGTAAGGTTTGCATTCTCAGAGCTTCCTCCCCAGGCTAAGCTGCAGCAGGGTGTGCCCAGAGATGGCATTGGAAGGCCTGCTGTTCAATGTTTGAGAGCTGAGCCCTCATCCCTGAAATTGCCCCCAGGGCTCAGGAGTGAAGGCAAAGCCTGGGGAGTAGAGCTGTCCCCAAAGGCAGCAGCACTGCCCTGCTCTGCCTAACCGACTCCCGCCTCCCTGAGCACTTTCTGTTACAGAAACGTCCTTTCCTCTGTGGAGTGTGCTGTGTGACATCTTGTGCCCACGAACATTTGGTCGTCTGTGGGAGCCTCCTACAAACTTTCTTAAGGGTGGGCTTTGGAAGAGATGTAGGGGGTGTGCTGGAAAAACTCGATAACCTGGACACAAAATTCTCAAGATTGGTTATTTTGAGCTAGAAAGAAGGCAGGGAGAAGGGGAGAAGTCAGAGTCTTGGCATGTCCCACGTCACCTGGTCACCATTGCCTCCAGGGACCTCAGTAAGCACAAGCAGGCAGACCCCATTTTATTGTGCTTTGTAGATACTGGTTTTGCATTTTTTTTTTTTTTTTTAACAAATTGAAGGTTTGTGGCCTTCCTGTGCTGAGCAAGTGTGTCACTGTCATCTTTCAAACAGCGTGCGCTCACTTTGTATCTCTGGGTCATAGTTTGGTAATTCTCACAACGTTTCAAATGTTTTCATTATTGTAGTGATCTGTGACCAGGGATCTTGGATGTTACTATTGTAAATGTTTGGGGTACCATGACCTGTGCCCCTGTGAGATGAGGAACTTGATTGAACAGTGCCGTGTGTGTGCAGACGGCTCCACAGACCGGCTGTTCCCCCTCTCTCTTCCTCTCCTCATGCCTCCCTACATTCCCTGAGACACAACCATATCAGGACAATGAATAATTCAACGGTGGCCTTTAAAGTGTTCACGGGGAAGGAACAGTATCTCCCATCTCTCACTGTAAACTAAAAGCTCACAGGACAGGGAGGAGGACACGTCCAAAGCCAGCATAGGCCAAAAGCCCGGCCTCTTGAGCCAAAGTTAGCCAAGTGGCGAATGCAAAGGAAAAGGAAGTAAAAAGTGCTGCTCCAGTGAGCGCAGGAATGATATGGAAGCCAAACCGCCTGATTGCTGAGGCTGTTAGGCCCTGTAGGTGAATAAGTCCATCTGGAGTCCATGGGGAAGGTTCCTGGTCTAGATAGAAGATCAAACCAGCCACAACATTCCTTTGAGCCTAATCTACAGTGAGGAGGGCCTGACTCTTCAATTCTATGAGGACAGAAAGAGAGAGAAAATTAAAGTTTGAAGCCAGCAGAGGTTGGTTCGTAAGGTTTAAGAAAAGCAGCCCTCTCAGTAGCATAAAAAGGCAGGATGGACCAAGAAGAGGTGATGGAGAAGCTATAGGGAGTTAGGATAAGATACTGCAGGGATTACTGACAAAGGTGGCTACGCTAGACACGATTGTAGATTAAATTGCCTTCTATTGAACAGGGTACCATTTAGGACTTTCATAGCTAGAGAGGAGAAGTCACTGCCTGGCTTCAAAGTTTCAAAGTACAGCTTGCCTTTTGTCAGGGGCTAATGCGGCTGGTCATTGAATTTGAAGCCAGTGCTCACTCACCGTTTTGAAAAATCCTAGGGCCCTTAAAGAATTAGCTAAATCTACTCTGTCTGTGCTCTATGAATGAACCACAAACCGTGATGACACCACATCTGTTTACACCATGGTTCACTGACTATTTTAAGCCCACTGTTGAGACTCCTGAATTCAGACAACTCTAGGCCCTTCCAGAGATTCACAGTCTACTTTTATGACGCTTTCTAATTCCACGGTGGCATTGTCTTGGTTTCCATTGGCATCAGTGGGAGTCAGAGATCAGTGATGTTAGTTGGTACAACCTGGAATAGTCACCTAGTTTTTCTTCACTTTCCTAAAGCCTGAATGACTTACCAGTATCTCAGGTCACCAAATTAAGTGGTCAGCAAATCCTTCTCGAGTCGGTGAGCCATAGCCTCTCTAGTCAGTCAGGTAACAAATGCCTATCATTTGTTAATTCGTTTGGGAGCTCCTGGTTGAATACCAAGTGCTTGCTAGGCACTGGGGAACACAGAGGTCAGCAAAATAGACCCAGTTCCTGTTCTCATGAGTTTACAGTTACTGGCCAGCAGCTAAACTTGCAGGGCAATATGTAATATAGGGTGGTGGGAAATTAAGGAGGACCCTGAAAACAAACTGAGGAATTTTGATTTGTTTTGATAGGAAATTAACAGCTGCTTAGATGTTTAAGTTGTGAAACAAAAATTTCTATTAGAATCTGATAAGAAATAATTAGTGAACATTGATTTTTTTTTTTTTTCTGAGACAGTCTCACTGTGTTGCCCTTGGTAGAGTGCCCTGTGATCACAGCTCACAGCAATCTTAAACTCTTGGGCTTAAGCGATTTTCTTGCCCCAGCCTCCCAAGTAGCTGGGACTATAGGCACCCGCCAAAACACCTGGCTTTTTTTTTGTTATAGTTGTCCTTGTTTGGCAGGCCTGGGCTGGGTTCGAACCCGCCAGCCCTGGTGTATGTGGCCAGCACCCTAGCTGCTAAGCTACAGGTGCTGAGCCTGATTTTTTTTTTTTTATAAGACCTAGAAAAGAGACCAGAAATAATGCTGTTTTCATGACCTTAGGACCCAGCCATGACAGGCCTGGTTAAGCTGCTCCACTAATGGGTAAAATAGTCCCTGCCAGTTAGGAGTTCATAGCTTCCCTGCCGTATCCTCAGATAGTATCTCAGATACAATACAGAGGAAACAGTAGGGAAGAAGTGTTAATAACTGTGCCAGACGTAGGGGAGAGAGGGGATGATCAAACTTCAGCAGGGTGCTGAAGGATCGGGAGCTTTTCTGGCTGTCAGGGTGAGGAGGGTATTGTAGGCAGAGGAATGTGGGGCGGGGCATAAAGGCGTGGGGCAGCTTTGTGATCAGGGGAGGTAGGTACAGCAATTGATTACATGGGAGGATGAATTGCAACACTAAAGGAAGTGGCAGTGGGCAGCATGGAAGGGATGTGAGTGACCATCTGAGCTGTGTGTTAGGAATCACCCTGATGGTGTGGACTGGGAAGGGGGCAGGCTGGAGCCATGTAGGATCCATTATAGTATTCCAGTGGAAGGCTGTGCTGGTGGGGGCTGGGGAAGGGGTAGCTGGGACAGAGACTTAGGGATTCCAGCAGCAGGACCTGGTGGCTCACTGGGTCAGGGGTGGGACAGATCCGGGTTGAGTATGAGGAGCATGGGAGGAAGGATGAATTCATGGGGAAAAAGTTAAAGGTTCAATTTGGGGCATGTCAAATTTGAGGAGCCTGTAGGACCTTCAGGTGAATAAGTCCATCTGGAGCTAAGGAAAGAGGTTGGAGCTAGAGGCAAAGGTAGGACATCATTGGCACGTAAAGGGTGATTACAGCCATGGAAATGGATGAGGAAAGGTCTGTAACCCACGGAAGCCTGGGCTGAGTGGTCAGGGCCATTCTGGAATGAATGCTTAGATAGGAGGTAAGGATAGTAGGTTGGAATTCTGTGGTTCTCTGTGTATATGACATGAGCTTAGGATACATCAAGCAAATTCAGAGAGATGAATCTCATGTATGGCGATTAGGGAGTGTCTGAAACCAGGGTCCAGGGGAACCTCGATTTGTGGCTCAGGAGGCTGTCCCTTTTTTTCTGAAACTATGAAAGAGTTTTGAATGGACATAGTGTTTCCGGGCAGTTGATTTGGTAACGGTGTACAGAATCAGGGAGGGAGGCCTGGGGCAGGTGGACTGAGGGAGGTGGCTTTTGTAGAATGCTGTCTGTGAGGTGACAGGAGCCTGGTTGCAGCAGCAATGGAAATGAAGGGATAATAGGAAAGAAAGTGAGGAAGCCTTCAGAAGCCGTGCCGGAGCCTGCAGTGGGTGGAAGGCATTTGCATGATGGTGACTGGAGGCTGGTGCTTCCTGACCCTGTGAGTACAAGGACCATGTCTCATTTTGTGCTTGTCTTTGACACCTGATGTCTACTGCGCTCTGTAATGAGTTGAGGGGGTGAATAAATGGTGATACTGTTGACAAAGGGAAGTCTTCAGAAGCTGGATGTGGGAAGGAGGTGATGAAGTTTGAGCGTGTGGGCATACCAAAGGAAGATATCCAGTAGGGCAGCAGTCTCTAAACTTCTTGGCACCAGGAACTGGTTTCATGGAAGACAATTTTTCACAGACTGCGGGGTGGGGAATATGGTTTCAGGACGACTCAAGTGCATTACCTCTACACCTTAGATCAGGCATTAGATTCTCTTAGGGAACTGCACAGCTTAGATCCCTCGCAGGTACAGTTTACAGCTGGGGGTCGTGCTCCTTGAGAATCTAATGCCGTTGCTGATGCGACAGGAGGCGGAGCTCGGGGTGACAGGAGTGTATGCTGGGGGGGCGGCTGTAAAGACAGATGAAACTTTGCCAGCTTGCGGGCCACTTACCTCCAGCTGTGCTGGTCTGCTGCCAACAGGGGAATGTGCCAGGGATGAGACATACTTAGAGCTGCTGATTGCTTTAGTGTTTAGGAGCTGAGAACTACACGGGGAATAAAGACGAGCAAATACCTGCAAGGCTCCGGAAACAGGTATAAGGAAATGTGCAAATTACCATAATACATATGTGGCAGAACACATTAAATGTTAAGGGAAAAAGGTTTCAGAGTGTTAACAAAGATTCAGAGGAAACAAATTCCAGCTGGTTGAGCCAGACAGGGAAAGTGTCCTTTGAGGAGGTGGCATTTTGAGGGGCACAGGGAGCCAGGGGAGGAGGGAGGAGGTGTTAGAGGACGTGACCCAGGCAGAGGGCCACACACAAGGGTGCACAGGTGGGCATGTCTGGATGCCAGCTCACCCTGTTTGGCTCAGATGTGTGAACTTTTTAGAAGACTCTGCGTTAAGTGTGAGAATGAAACGGAGATACTGGGAGGAGGTTGTCCCCAGTCCTCCGTGCTAGTCGAGTGCCGGTTGCCCACGGGCATCTCCTTTCCTGATAGCCTGCGGGTTGAGGAGCTCCTCAGGGGCCAGGCTGGCCTTTGAGGAGGGAAAGGAAGCAGGGGTCCTATGGCTTCTCTAGCGCTCAGCCCTCAGGCTCAGCCCACCCTGCCTGACCCCAGGGCCAGGTGGACAGAGCTTCCAGGAGATAACCCAGGGCAGGCTTTATAGGAACTTTCCTTAAAAAAACAACCAAATAGTTCTTTCTTTAAGGCCACAGGATCTTCAGGGAGAACAGGATGGGAGGTAGAGGAGGGAATGAAGTCATTTCACAATGTTTATCTGCATATATTATAGGAGACATTTCAGACATATTAAACATGAGAAACAGAAGGCTACTGTATTCTGAGTACATCCTGTATCCCTTAGAAACAAATGTGCAAACGTCTCAAATCCAGACATGGGTACAAATTTTAGACTATGGAAATATAAATTCTGTACCTTATATATTGCTCAGAGGATTAGAAAGTATTTATGGCCATGGATGAAGGAATAGCTATGTTTTGTGGTTCCAAAGACTCATTGTCTCTGCAGTGCTTTGAGAACTTTGACTGATGGGTAAATCAGAAGGCCCTGTTCATGCTGGTCATTATGGGTTAATGTGAACCTGGCCCCAGAGTAACATGCAAATAGTAGTTCTTAGATCACCTGAACTTGTGGACTTGAGCCTAACACAACTGAGAGGAGCCAGAAGGTTCCATCTGACTCAGTGGAGTTTGTTTTAGACCATTAAGTACTTTTCTATATACAGTTGAGAATTTCTCTCATGAATAGACAAAATACATTTAGTATGTCAGGTACACTTTTAATTACTGTTTATTTGTCTGAAAATACATATGAAGTACTGAGCCTGAGAACAGTCTTTAATGCTAGCCCAGCATTTCTGTGTGCCAAGCACATACTAAGAACCTGTAATTGTAGGTACTTTTTATTGTTCCCATTTTTCAGATTAGGAAACTGAGGCATAGAGGGTCTATCACGTGCCTCCTGGGGTCACCTGGGTAGTTAGTAGCAATTCTGAGATTGGAACCCTGGTAGAGCTTATGCTGAGCTGTTAATTTTTAACTGTTAGACCAGATGGCCTGGCATACTTGTGAAATTGCCTTGGATTAGAACAAATGGGAAGCTTATTCAAGATGTGTATTTATTCTGCTAACCTCATAGGTCATTCAGTATGTAGGAAATACCGTGAACCAACAACTCAGGCAATTTGGTGTAAATGTGTTTACCTTTCAGTAGCTCCACAGGGGAGCTTTGCATGTGTGTTTCCATTCTGCTGGACAGAGCAGACCTTTCAATGTAGGTCTAAGCCAAAAGCTCTTGATAATTATGATGCCACAGAGGGCAAATCTAAGAAAAAATAACAGGTTAGCATCCAGCATGATGCAGTCGGAAGGGTGGGCGCCTTCGCTGTGGTGCTGCTTACACAGAGCACCCATTGACATCACAAAGCCACCGAGGGCTCCTAGTCACCAAAGGTGCAGCTGGCCACCGTGGATTCCCCGCTGGCTGGGTTTTTCCTTCTGCCCGCTGGCTGGCTTGTGTGCCAGGACCCCTGTGCACATGTGCCCACAAGTGCAGTCCCTGGTGCTCTCCCAGGCAACCCCGAGCCTTGGCTTTACACCCAGGCTAATAAGGCGGTCCCTCCAAACCACTGCTGGACGATGGACTCTAATCAACTCCACGTCCAGAGCAGAATATGGAAAACCTGCTCAGAGCTTCTGAAGAAGCCGCAACAGGGTATTTTAACAGCAAATCCTAAACTTGTTGAAGGGTTGTTGATGTGGATAGTGAAGCCTGGGAGGCTTTTAAAAAGTGTGTTTGCAACCCAAGCAATGGATGTACACTGCAGAAAACTAAGAAAATACAGATAAGAGGAGATGAAGCCCTTTCATGGGATCCTGTTTTCTTTCTTTTCTTTTTTTTCCTTTTTTTTTGAGACAGTGTCTCATTATGTCACCTGCAGTAGAGTGCTGTGGTGTCATAGCTCCTAGCAACCTCAAACTCTTGGGCTTAAATGATTCTCTTGCTTTAGCCTCTCTACAAGTAGCTGGGACTACAGGCACCCACCACAATGCCCAGCTATTTTTTTGTTATAGCTGTCATTGTTGGTTAGCCAGGTTCGAACCTGCCAGCCTCGGTGCATGTGGCTGGCACTGTCACCACTGTGCTGCGGGTGCCAAGCCAAGGGATCCTGTTTTCTTCACACTAATTCTTCCTGTTTAATCTGAGGTGGGGGAGCTCGTGAAGGTAAACCATTTGGGCAAAATGAGTTTTCCACCAGAATGCTTAGGGAAGGTAACTTGTCAAAAAGTCTTTCCTTTATAAAATTGTTAATACAATTAACATTGAAGAAAATTAAACTGTTGACAGCCCCGTAGAGATAAAGTTGCTGAGATTTTCCTGAGCTGGTGAGGCTGTTTGTTGGCCCATGGTCAGCACACCTATCCACTCTGCTGCTGTTGATCATGGCTGCAGCCAGGCGAACCTGTATCAAAAAGTCTGTTTGCTTTGCTTCACAGACACCAAATGGACTGCTCCTGACCCCAAGTCCACTGCTGTCCAGCATACATTTCTGGAGCAGCCTCAGTCCGGTTGCTCCACTGAGTCCTGCCAGGCTGCAAGGACCAAACACACTGTTCCAGGTGAGCGTTTGGATATGAGCTTTTACATGGTGAACTTCTAAGGAATACTTTTTCTCTAAATCCTGCAAAGGTGACAGTGAGTTCTGCTGTATGTTTGGTGAAAATGTGAAAGGGAGTTCTTACTAATGAACTGCAGAGGCAGACGTTGTCACTGAGGCAGAAATGGCAGGTGTCCATAATGGTACAATTCATTGTTGAGGTGTTTTGGATATTTTCATTTGACTATGAAAACTGGGAATTTATAGGAAAAGGTAGAACTTAAAAACTTATTTTTTTTTATAAAAGCTTATAAAAGACTTTAAAATATTAATCCTGCTAATGGGCCAGGTGCGGTGGCTTGTGCCTATAATCTGGGAGGCTGAGATGGGTGGATCTTCTGAGCTCAGGTGTTCAAGACCAGCCTGAGCAAGAGTGAGACGCCCCCATCTCTACTAAAAATAGAGGAAACTACCCAGGGTGATAGAGTGAGAGACTCAGCCTCCAAATGAAGGAAAAATCCCATTAATGTAGCAATTTCTTTGAAATGAATTTTAAAATAAAAATAGTGTACTATTTCTTCATATAAGGATAGAAAAGTTACCTGATGATTCTGTGAGTCATGATCAAGTTTTCCTTGTTCTGTAATTAAAAAAGGAATATCCAGCATGTTTGGTTAAAAAATAACAAAGACTTAGCTGCTTTGTCTCACAAAACGCTACTGGATTAGCACACTCTGTGTTCACTCATGCACTGTGACCTTGCAGTGGCATCACTAGCTATCAGGTGGAAATCAGCACTTCCTCTTTTTTTTTTTTTCTTTCAGTTTTTTGGCTGGGGCTGAGCTTGAACCTGCCACCCCAGTATATGAGGCTGGCGCCCTACTCCTTGAGCCACAGGCGCCGCCCTCCTTTTTTTTTTTTGAGGTAGAGTCTCACTTTGTTGCCCCCTGATAGAGTGCTGTGTTGTCATAGCTCACAGCAACTTCAAACTCTTGGCTCAAGAGATCCTCTTGCCCAAGGATCCCAAGTAGCAGGAACTACAGGCACCTGCCACCGTGCCTATTTTTAGAGATGAGTTCTTGCTGTTGCTCAGGCTGGTCTCAAACTCCTGAGCTCAAACTATCCACCTGCCTTGGCCTTCCAGAATGCTGTGATTACAGGCATAAGCCACCATGGCCAGCCCACCCTAGCATTTCCTCTTTTAACACCCAAAGATTGTTACTCACTGACCAAGGTGTTACTGTTTGAGTATGTGAGTATAGGTGGCAAGGATCCTAGGGACAGGAATGGAGCAAGGGTAGATTCGGTGCAGACGTCCTCTGTGCGCTGTCTAACCCACCCTGCATTCCATGTCCCCAGTGTGGCTCGCCCCGAGGTGCGTTGGCTCCCGCTGCACTTAGCACTTAGCCTTAGGACTTTCTGCTCATCTGGCAGTCTCCCCAGTAGACCAGAACTGTGTCCTGCTCACTGTGGTGTTGGTTCCCTAGCACCAAGCACATTACTTGGCAGACAAATGATGCTCATAATTATCGCTATGTAAATGAATTCGCAAAAGAGATGTTGAGAGAGGTAAGTGGTTTAAAAATGTCAGGTCTCCATGATCTTCTGAGTTGGTCATTTTGCTTGCTGAGGTTACTATCTGCCCAGCATTTCCCCTGTGCCAGGAGCTGTACTTGCTGGGATTTAGGGTCTTGTTGGAAGAAGGGTGGAGCTCACAAGGTTCTGATTGCTGTTGTGTTTCTTTGGTGTCCTAGTGGGGTTGGGGTAGGGTGTTCTGATGTGACTACATCCCTGGAGTAAACAGCTTTCTGTCTCTCCCCCCCACAACCCACCTTTATTCCCATCACAAGAAAGTGAGCTATGGTGATGCATAGCTAACACTTTGCTTTTTTAACCATTTCTAACTCAGGCAGGAAAGTAATTGAAACAGTGAATAAAGAACAATGAGCAAATATAGTATTAGGAAAAATTTAAATTGAGAATACTAATTCTCTGGTGAGGAGGTAGAAACAGCTCATTTCCTGAAAGTCTCGAGAGTAAATCAGAGTAAATCAGTAGTGTTTAGTAGAACAAGAGGGGGAACTGCAAGAGGGTAGGGCTATATTACTCCTCCTATTCTGGAATCTCACAGAGAGCTTCTGCTGAGTGTAGTAAGTATTAGTGAATAATAAGTGGCCTCTTGTTTTCCTCTTACTGGGAATTCTGCCCCCTGAATGGTAGGGCTTGGTGCCCTCCTACCAAAGCCGTGGAGAATTATTGATTGGGGGTTCTTTCCAGCCCGGTACTCTCAATAGTAACAATGGTCCTGTCCACAGGGATGACTCCACACTTCACTGGGCTGTGTGAACTGTGCATTCCCTCTGCTCTTTAGTCACAGCTGTAGGCTGGTGGTTCTCAAAGTCTGTGTGCAGCAGAGTCACGTGGAGGGTGTGTTAAAATGAAGAATTCTGGGTCCCAACCCCTGAGTTTCTGACTTAGTAGGTCTGAGATGGGGCTTTATCAGTATTTCTTGATAGAAAATATTTCCTTCAAGTTCCTAGCGATGCTCCTGGTCCGGGAATCACAGTCTAAGAAGCACTGCAAACCAGAGGTTCCTAATTTCCATTTAGAATTCTGCAGAAGAAATCACTGCGTTAAAGGCTACCTGTGTAGAATTTTAGCTTTAATTTTAATTTCACCAAATTAAAATTAATTCACCAGTGGACCTGTTCTCTATGCTGTAGCCATTCAGAATATAACCCTGGGGTGGGGGGGGAAATACAACCTGGTCTGGATGGCAGATGGGTTACATAGCCTTGGGCCCTCTTTTCATGGTCAGATCCATGAGACTAAGGAAAACCGATTTTGTACCTTTAAAAATATTATTACCCTTCCTATGAAAAGAGCAATTAAATGTGGCAAAAGCTGAAAGTAGCAGTTCTGAAAATGGTAAAACAAAACAGGGCAAGAAGAGTAATAGCTTCTGATTTTTAAAGCTAGACATTATAGTGGATAGATTTTTTTTTTTTTTTT